>ML100084.1:37810-102487 GCA_003697995.1 Taxidea taxus jeffersonii
TCTCTCTCTCTCTCTCTCTCTTTCTCTCTAATATGACTGGTCTGGAGCCGTTAAGTTAGAGGCTTCCTAAATAGGACTTTGTGACTGCATTTTACATAAAGGCCAGGAATCTCAGGTGATTTTTGTTTTACTCTTGAATCGTAGCCCCCTCTCCAGACTGTCCATCCACTCTCATTTACTGGAAGAACAGTGGTTCTGGGAGACCTGAGTTCTCAGCTCCCTGGCTCCAGTCTGTGGTAGGAGGGAGAAGGCTAAAAAGGCTGAAATGGTAAATTACTGTAGATTCTGGGGAAAAATAGAATTAGAAGCATTTGTGGTTCCGATGAAAATAGCACATTTCCTTTCTGCTTGGACAGTGGGGGTCAAAGTGCTCCAGGGAATAGAAAATAAATAAAAATTGATCCCTCGCCCGTTGAAGGAAATGCTCTGACTCTGGGAACCGAAATGACAGCTCCAGGTTAGAGGATCCTGTGAAACCACTTCTGAAGGTTAAAACAACGGCAGTCACAGCAACAACAAAATACCAGGAGCCTAAAGAAAATGTGACCGACTGTATTAGGAAATGTAGTCTTTCAAGAATGATTTATACGGCCCCTTTCCAAGACGATGGATAGGGGGCAGAACCTGATCAGGCGTGGGGCCCCTTTGTTCCCTTTGTTGATCATGGTCGTTCTGTCTCTTCTTGCAGGTGAGAAGCCTTATAAGTGCTCCTGGGAAGGGTGTGAGTGGCGTTTTGCACGAAGTGATGAGCTCACGAGGCACTACAGGAAACACACAGGTGCAAAGCCCTTTAAATGCAACCACTGCGACAGGTAAAGAAACATAGAAGCTGTTGGGATGGGGAGGGGAGAAGGTGAGGTGGGTTGGGGGTGGGGGGGGGGGTGGGCTATCTGTGTGCTCCTGGGGTTATCCCAAGCCTCTGCCTCAGACATTCAGGCCCACACATGCCTTTTAGTCCTCCAGAGAAAACCCGTGAGATAAGGCTTCCTTCTTGTGTATAATCCAGAGATGATATAAATTCTTGGTTGAGTCACACAAGTATTTACTGAACACCAGCATTGGGTCAGGAATCATGTGAGCCACTCAGTGGCAATAAGACACGGTTCTACCCTCGAGGACATGATGTGACAGATGATTTTACTGTAATATGAAAAGTAATAGGACAGAAATGGTCACCTGTAGCTGTTTCTTCTGATCTTTTTATTAACATCAATACCATTTTCCCTGATTCTTAATAACGTGAAAGAGTAGAAAGCCTGCTTAACAGTAAGAAGGTTACTCACAAGGCTTTCCTCCGGAGTGTTATTAGAAATGAATTTACTGGAGAGAGTCCCCATTCTTTGGGGGCCTAAATCATTCTTTCTCCTTTGAAAATAAGTACAAAGGTCTAAAAGATGGTGAGGCTTTGAGAACTTATCCTATAATTCAATTTCCAACCTTCAGCATTTGATAGTGGAAGAAAGAGCACGTAGCAACAGATACTACACAAGTAATAGTATCTGACAGCCCTGGCATTATCAACCAATAAACCCCAAAATGGAGACTCTGCAGGCCAAGGTGAAGCCAGGATTAGGTTTAGACATAATCAAATAATGGGCTTGCATCTGAGCATGTTATCCTTCTAATCCTATTTCTGTGTTTAAAAGGAAGCTTAAGAAAATTAACCATCTTTTTAATGCAATACTAAAGGTCTCAGTTATGATGAGAAAAATGCTTCTAATACGATAAAAGCCCTGAAAGCCTCAGGGTTCCCCAGCTTGCAGGATGGCAGGAGGGGTGTGCAGGATGTCCATCGAGGCCTGGCTCTCTGTGGGAGGAAATGTGATCGCTTTCCCATCCTGCCTCCCAGTCCCTGCGCTGGCCCCTCCCTGCACTAGGCCTTCCTCTGCCATGGTGTGTGTGTGTGTGTGTGTGTGTGTGTGTGTGTGTGTGTGTGTGTGTATGTGTGTGTGTGTGTGTGTGTGTAGGGCAGAGCAGTGGTGGCGGAATCTCATGGGTGGCCAGTTGGCTTGGTGCTCCCTTAAGATGCTTATGAAGGAGCATTCATGTTTTTCCTCCTTTTTTTCCTGCTTCCTGAAGAGGCTATTTTCCTCTTATCTTCATTCTTTAAGAACTAAATAAAGCCCCCAGGCCTCCTGGAGTCCAGAGATAACCTCCCGCCCCGCGCCAGAGCTGAGGAAGTCCACGTTAGGAAGCTATTGTCTCTCATTCCCTTGGAGCTCTCTCCTCTGCTCCCCAAGAACACAACCTGGTTTTCTGTTTTGTTTTGTTTTGTTTCTTAATTTCTATCCCATTACCTGCAAGGCCCCCTGAATTGATGTGAATCAGTGGCTGTTTTGCTACAGGATTATATTTGGGTAATATTTTTCCTTATTTGACATCTTTCCTCAATTGCCACCTCAAGTTCATTTCTCTTTAGCCCCAGCCACTAATAAAGAAGCTGCATAGAGGGTGACTCTTTGCCCACAGTTCTTTGAGGAAGAGCATTATATCAACTGGGATGAAGATGAATCCCCTGTGAGTTGGCAAAGTAATGGTGGTAGTAGGCATACACAAAAGTCGCCCGTCCCTGAAGGGTGATAAGGCTATTTTTTTTTTTAAGATTTCATTTATTCATTTGACAGACAGAGATCACAAATAGGCAGAGAAGCAGGCAGAGAGAGGAGGAAACAGGCTGGTGACAAGGCTATTTTGTGGAGATTGTGTGTTATGGACTACATTCATCCTTAGAAATGGACAAAGAATTCTTATTGGGAAATTGCCAGAGTTCGTATTCCTCTCTGCAGATCAGCCGACTTATTGAGCAATTTACAACTGTCCAGTAGTCCATGTACTAGGATTAAATCTGACCATTTGAATGATTTATATGGACACATATTTCAAGCCAACTGGGTATTTCAGGGAAGGAGGTGTCCAAGATGGGTAATTTGGTTAGCCTTTTGCTTTATTTTTCTTCACCAAACTCTATAGTTCCCAGAGCTAGAAATTTGCTGAGCAGATGGTATAAATTCTATGACATGGTATTTGGGGGAGGTTGTGATTTGGGGGAGATGTGGGTCAAAGTCCTGTGGGCTTTGGCCAAGAGTAAGTGCATTTTCAACACTGCCAGAAAAAGGGGTTGATCCTCATTAGTGTCTCGCGACCAGCAGCACCTTACGTTTCAACTGCAGTGACTGTGCTAAGAATAGAGCAGGTCCGGGAGGTGGCGTGGGGAATTGGAGTGGTCCCAAAGCAGATGAAAGGAAAGCCTGGCGTGACTGGGAGCTGGCATTACTTAGAGGACTTTTACCTTCAGAAAAGAGGGCATCTGTAGCCCTTAGCAGGACTCTAAATCCTGTAGGTGATACAATGTGTATAAGCCCAAGAAACCTCCCTCTTCTTATAATTTGAGAAATCAGACCACTCTAGAGGCTAAGCTGGGAGGGGGCTTCCTATCTTTAAAGCATGTACCAAGTCTAATTTATACTTTTATTTTGCCCATGGGGTAGACAGAAAAAGAAAATAAAGGAGTTTTTCTTTGTTTGTTTGCTCTACTTATATTTAGAATTACTAGATGCCGCAAAAAGGTCTGTATTTCTGGCTTTGTCTGGAAAAATCAGAAGATCTGGTAACACTGGGCTTACATTCGAATCCATATGGCCGTAATTTTCTGAAGCTAAATAGTAATCACTCTCCCTTTGTGATAGCCATGTGATCAGTCATTTCTCACTGTTCCCACCACTCCCTGTGGTCTCCCCAATATGAAGCCAGACCATCCATTGCCATGTATCATCATGCTTGCCCAGTTGTGTCCTCTTACAGATGAGAAATATTTCTTCATATCTGAAGGTATGTGCTATGGTGAGTGCTGTGAAGTATAAACCTGGCAATTCACAGACCTGTTCCCCTGGGGCTAATAATACATTATATGTTAATAAAATTAAATTTTTTTTAAAAAGGAAAAAAAAAAGTAGAATCTGATAGTCCTTGACCCACTGCACTCATTTACTTTATGGCCTGGCCTCTGAACACATTGGATTTTGTGATCTCTTGCTTCAGGTTTGGACTGGGGGAGAAAACAGTGAGGCTCTGCCACTTTCTCGCCATCAGACTGAACCATAGAGCCCATGGCCTGACCAGCTGCTGGAAGGATGAGGCTTGTTTCCCAGCCCATACAGCATGGGGTTGCTGGTGGTGGTCCCCAGGGCTGTTTCTACTGGTGGTGACACATGGGCCATTGTTCTGCCAACTCAGCACAGTTGTCATCTAGGGAGACTGCTATCAGGGTAGTACCTTCAAGATCTTGGGCTGTTGAGAGGATGCATTTTGATCTCTGAGTCAACCCAGTTATAGGTGGTGACAAACCAACCTACGTCTAGCCCCTTTGGTGCCCCGGAGCGTTGCTGTTGGCTTCATGCCCACAAGACTTAACTGTGCCTTTTTCAGAAGGCAAGGGAAATGGCAATAGTGGTTTGACTAGTTCTCTGTAATGAGCAAATTTCAATCATTAAGGACCTTCTTATTTAAGGTCATCTGACTACTACATAGTCATAAATACTCCCTGGGGGTGTACTACCCTTAGAATTATTTGATTCCACATTTCTAGATGTGAGTTTTTCTATTACCTTTACTATTCCTATGTGGAGCTCAGTACGTGTAAATTAATAAGTATAAATTAATCATGACTAAGTATCTTGCTGGTATATTGAATTTAAATAAAACCCTAGTGCTGAGGGACCCAGTCTAAATTCTAAGCACCATATATGTATGAGAATTTGAAGAAATAACAATGCTGGTTCAATTCAGGAGGAGTACAATTAGATTTCATACCATGTTAAGTACTTGTTGTTTTCTTTTAACTTTTCTTTTTCCCTGCGAGATCTCAAAGCATAAATGTAGATGCTTGTACATATATTGTTAGATGCCCAGCACACAGTGGGCAATTGGGAAAGGCAGAGTAGAAGTCTGGAATGCATATATCACTGAAAGGTGTCTGCAGATGAAATTCTGTATCAAGAATGCTATTTTCCCTTAGGTTTCCAGGATATAGAAAAGAAAGGAAAGAGGTTTTGACCCCAGGCCAAGGCCTGTCCTTCCTCGCTACCGTCTGCAATCCCTCTCTTCCTCCCTCAGACAGGCAGGATTCCTGGGGCCTGCTTTGTTGCTTTCTCAGAGGTGCCCACTGCTCAGGCCCAACCAGACTGACTTCTAGATTCATTTTCTAGTTGCTGCCATTAAAAATCACATCTTTATTTAACTTTATAAATCATTTATCTTATAGGTACCTTCTTATAGGTCACCTTCTATAGGTTAGAAGGTCACTCTGGACTACAGTTAAGGTATTGGCAGGGATATGTTCTTTTTTTCTAGAAGCTCTAGGAAAAACCCATTTCCTCATCTTTTCCAGCTTCCAGAGGTGGCCCATATCTCTTGCCTCCTCACCCCATCCCTCCATCATCCAAACTTTGAGTCCTTCCCATGCTGCTCTCTGTGTTCTCTTTCAATTCCCTCTTCCGTTTTTAAAGATATTCTAAATGACATTGACCCAACCCAGATAATCAGGAATAATCTCCTGATTAGCAAATTAATTTCATCCACAGCCCTAATTCTCCTTTGCCACGTAACCTAACATATGTACAGTTTCCGGGGATTAGGTGTAGACATTTGGTTGGGGGGAACCCATTATTCTGCTTCTACAATCTCTTGAAATTGACAGCTCGGTCTCCCTTCTCAGTCTAAAGAGTAATGTGGCTAGAACATGGGCTCTGGGGTCACACTACTTGGGTTCAGATTTTGGCTCTGCCTCTTTTTAATGACTATCTCAGCTGGTAGAAGAGATAAGAATGGCATCTTTATAGAGTTCTTGTTAAGGATGTTAACTTTAAAAAGGAAATGCCTACAAAAAGAACTTCCCAACTTAGATCGTCTTTCTCTGAGCTCTTTGGATGAAGGAAGGAAGGAGGGAGGGCAGAAAGAAGGGAGAGAGGGAGGGAGGGAAGAAAAAAAACAGGCAGTGGGCAATACTGAGTATGCCTTCAGGACAGGAGAAGGTCAGGGGAGTTAACTGCTGAATTCCCTAAAGGCTGTATTGCTCTTCTGTATACTAGTGACATCAAGCACTTACTTTTAAGGAATATTTGTTGCTGTTTTATGATAAATTAAATCCCCTTTTGATGGCATTCTAAGGGATTATCCAAATATCTTGCTTATATTAAATTAGGGCTTGAAATAAGTGGGTATAATTAGAATTAGAATTATTTAGTATGTTATTAGATTACATTATTTTCTACTGTACCTTCCCATTCTTATGTGTTTTTCATTTTGCCTTGGTTCTGTTTTACTTCATTTCCTTGGGGTTCTACCCTGTACATGTGCCTATTTAAAAAATCAACACATACAGAGTGGGTGGAGAATGTTGGGGTCACAAGATAGGGTGGGTTTTTGTTTGTCTTAAGAGAACAAACATGGGGAAATCCTGCATGGAACAGGAAATCTTCTAACCTGAACAGGGCAGCTTGCTAACATCCTAACAAGAAATTGGACTGTGAGCATGTCTTGGTCCTTGAGAGAGTCTGGGAATATCCTCACAGGTAAGAGTTGGCCAGTTTCAAGAGAAGAATCCAGAGGGAGAGCACAGACTCAGAGCTAGGAATGATTGCTGTCTCGTGTGCTGACTTTACTGTGATTCTAGCCAGAGCCTTAGACTGTAGGCTGCGGGGATGTGGAAATGCCCACTTTATTAGTTATACGATGCAGAAACCTGACTCAAGCTGGTGTTAGCTTTGAAGGGTATTTATTAATTAGCTCAACTGACTAAGGAGACCAAAATTAGATTGGTCTTTAGGTTTGGCTGGATCTAGGGTCTCAGATGTTGTCATCAAGCCTCTTTCTCTCTCTTTCTATCTTCCTGCCCATTTTTCTCTGTTGACTTCATTCTCAAGCAGGCTCTTGCCCACATGGCCATATGGACACCAGCAGCTTTAGCCTTCAGTCTTAATAGCACAGTAGCCCCAGTGGGAAAAGAGCTTCTCTTATTGAATAGTTTCAACAAGTGTTCCAGGACTGGCTCTCATGAACCTTGAGGTCACCTGACTGTCTCTTAGCAGACCACCATGGCCATAGCTTTAGCTTTAGGAGGAGGGTCAGCCCCATACAACTGGGAGCACAGAGGCACAGCTACCCACGAGAAGATCAAGTTTCTGGTGCCAAAGGAAAGAGGAAGGAGTGAAGATGACCACTACCTTCACTCTGAGGCTGAGGAAGGCACTCAGTGGTGGCCCTCAGGGACCAAGAAAACTGGATGTTTGAAAGGGTGGGCGTTCGAAAGAGGGGGCTTGCATATCTGCCTGGGTTTTAATCCCAAATCTGCCACTAACAAGCTACGTGACCCTCGCCTCAGTTTCCTTACCATGCACACACACAAGAAGTGTAAACACTCAGCATGGAAGGTTGCCAAGAATGGTACTAGGCCATGTTGGGGAAATGCCTAGCACATGCTTGCATGTTATCTTATTCTCACTAAAGGTGAGCTCACTTCTCCATTCTTTTTCTTGACTTGGTATAATAGAGACCGGCGCCATTGGATGAAACAATTTAATCATTTTCTACCATTCTTCTGGTATATGGGCATGTCCTGTGTTTCTGAAGCACCTCCCAAATATTAGGTTCTTCTTTAGTAATGATGACTATGATAATAGTTAATATTCACAGACATTTTACCATGTGACAGGCAATATTGTAAACAGTTTATGTAGATCATCTCATTTAATCCTCAAAACCAGTCTATGAGGTGAGTGCTGTGATTATCCCCATTTTACTGAGGAGGAATGAAGGCACAGAGAGGTTAATATGCTCAGAGTCACACAAGGATTGGAAGAGCTGGGGTTTGAATCCATGCAATCTGACCCTGAGCTCACCTTCCCCACACAGTGTCTAGTTTCTCAGTACTCATGTACTGCCTTTCTTTGAGGTAGGGTTAATCATTTTCTGAGGGGTTCTGGAAGTTGAGTTTGTTGCCTGGACACCTCTTATATCCTTGTTGTTGTTTATCTTTCCTAGGTGTTTTTCCAGGTCTGACCATCTTGCCCTCCATATGAAGAGACATATCTAAAACCCCTAAAGGCCAGAGTTGCCATGGCGTCGGCCGTTGTCTGAAGGAAATGCCGTGAGGCCGGGGGCTGGACTTCAGGCGGGGATCCATTGCCTCGCAGAAGAAAGTTCTCACTCATAAACCTCTGTGTACACACACACACACACACAGACACGCACACATACACACACACACGCACTCACAAAGACCCACACACACGCACTGTCATGCACTCAGCTATATTTAAAATATATACGTCTATTCTTTATGCCTTGCCCTTGCCAGATGGTAGAAGACGAAGAAGAAGGAAACCAGGTGAACTCAGCAAGGCAGACTGGCTGCTTACTTCAGCACTATTGGAATTATTTCCCGCTGTTGCCAATGGAAATCAAAGAAAATGGATGTGACGTCTCTGCAGGTGGACGGCAGTAAGAGGGGCTTATTTAACTTGCTTCTCAGTGCAACTTGATAGGAGAATACAACGTCGTAAAGTTGCATATGTGTAGCACTAATGTTTCTTTTTAAATAGTTGGGGGAAAATGACCTAGAAAACCAAATTGCAGTTTGGTAGCCAAAATTAACTCTTGGTTTATTTGTCCTTTGTGTGTGAAAAGTCCTACTATTCCGTGCGTCCGACTTCCTCACAGAACTGTTGATCGGTTTTGGTTCTTCTTAGTACTATTGAGATCTTTCGAGTCGATACCAACGGCCTTAGCGGCGGCAGACTCTGGAATAACACCTTACACCTTTCTGGCCTGCATTTCTCTAGACTTCACTCTCAAGGGAGGAGTTTTCTTTTCTTACTTTTTGACTCTTGCACACCATATGCACTAGGGATTCTGGAAACTTCTAGCATGACTGCAAAGTGGCCAAGAGAATAAAGTCCTTGATGATAAATCACAGTATATCCCTTGAGCCTCACCTTATTGCCAGTGCTAGATTTTTTCTTTTTAATCTCTCTGTTTTTGCTAACGAAAACTTGAAAAGCTTATTTGGAAGCTTAAATGTTTTATCTTTTCTCCATGGACTAAACCTCTCCAGGACTCTCTCGGCACCTGGATGTCCAGCTCTCGAAGCAGCCAATCAGATGGGACATCACAGTTCTCTCATCCCCCTTGAGGCATCATGACCTCAGCGCATAGTGATCAACCCCGTGCTGTGAGTCATTGCCACCCTATAACCAGTTTCAGCATAGATGTCGCTAGTCTCAAAGGGCAGCTGCATATTTAACCTAACTCTGGGTTATGACCTGACAAAAAGCCAAAAATATCACTCTTTCCAGGAGTGGGGATAATGGAGGATGCCTCCCGAGTCTAGTGGCTTCAGAAAACATCATCCTATCTTCCTCTCTCATACCCACTGAGCTCATACTCCTCCACTTGTTAAAACATACAATTCAAAATGCCATTGTGGGAATGAAGGGTGGACATTTAAGGAAAGGGTTGAGAAGTTTCTCTCATGGTCTGTCTAAAAGGAGAGACACGTTTGTAATTCTTTTTGGCTAGACCCATCATGGCCTGTGACCTAGAGCACCCAGGATCAACAGAGGCCTCACATTTACTCTGCAAGCTGACTCCAAGGGGGTTCACATTCCTCACTTTTCATCCCACACACATCCAATATCGGTCTCTTATCTACCCGCATTCTTAGCTAGCTGGCACTGGCCTCAACTCCAAAGACTGCCTTTAGGACCATTAAATGGCCTATGCAAGCAAGCGGGGTGGTTATTAGGACAGATTGTATATTTTGTATATTCTGGGACCATCCCTTCAAGACACGTCTAAAACACAAAAATGGCATTCGGTCCGCACATGGTTGCTGCTCCTTCCTACCAGCTGGCTCCCCTTCTGCCCTCCTCTGACTGTTTGACTCACTGACTGTTAAAATGCCACCCCATACCTATTTGGGATGCAAAACTGAAGTCTTTAAAAGGAAATAATAATATAAGAAACACAAATACATGTATGACAGCAACCTTCAAGATCCTTGGCATTTGGCTTCTCAGCTCTCTGCAACCTTTGATTTCCCCGAAATGTTGACAAGTGCCCATCAAAGGGTAAAGGAGCCTCCTGATCACAAATACGGTAGCTACCGATGGGACACCTGGGCATTCTGAGGTCTGGCCCTTAAAGTTTTCTTTCTCTTTTCCCCTTTTGCAATGTAGACCAAAAAACAAAACAACAGCAACAACAACAACAACAACAACAACAACAAGAACAAAAACCAACAACAGCAACAACAACAACAACAAAAACAAAAAGAAAAGCCACCCTAAAACACACACACATATTAATCTGCCCGTTTGCTGGAGGCAATTCTGTATATGTTAGTTGGAGGGTATTTTAAAAAAAAATCAGTTTTATTCCAAAGATTTAAAACTAGACATGACTTAGAAACATTTTCTGGAGCACTGCTTGCTGACAATCTCGTAGTTCTCTACTGCATTTGAGTGCATTTTGTGGCCAGTCCATCAGGGCATATCATGGGATTATATTTGAATGTGTGGTGCATCCTTTCTGGATGAAGGATGTGTGAGGGACCTTAAACCTCAGCTGTATTAAACTGTAGCACCTCCAGTCAGTGCACTAGATGAAACTTTAGACACCCCAGATTTTGTTGGTTCGTTGATTTCCCTTTCTGTCGCAGCCTCCGGCATGAATGCACGCACGTACCAGTGATGAGGGCATTAGCCGTGGCTGCCACGATTTACAAATGTTCTCTCCCCAGCTGGAGCTGCTCTTGCCTCTCGAAATGCTATTATTAAGGGTTTATATTACTGAATTTAATTTTTGGACTGACCGATGCAAGGCTCTATTAAAAAGAAAGTTTAAAAAAAAACAAACAAAAAGAATGCAAAAGAGTAATCATTGCTTGTTTGCTCCCTGTTGTCATCTGTGGTCTCGAAAAGTTCTCATTTGAATGTGGCGGAACAAAGGCCCTTTGGTCCTCATCAGTGTCTGAAATGTTCAGTGATTCCTCTCTCCCTCTTGTATCAGTGAGGTCCTTTGTGCTGTGCTCCTGACCTTCCTCCGAGCGGGGTGCGCTGAACCATGATGGTGGGGCTTGCGGGGTGCGCTGAACCATGATGGTGGGGCTTGCTTGCTTCAGGGTCATTTGTGGACGGAGAGAATTGGCCTGAAACTTGGTGGGTGCTAAGTAATGGCTTTGAAAATGTTCTTCTCTAGCTGGTTGGTCCCTGTGGGCGACACCTGATCCCTAAAAGCGAGGGTAGCACCAATCATTTTGGAAGTGGATTTGTGATAAAAGTGCCCATCATCGCTGAAATGGCAGCGATGGTTGGCAAGAGCCTGCGAGAGTGAAAAGGCTCTCCAAGAAATAACCGTCTGATGATACTTGGCTCCCAGGAGGACAGGTTATTTAAAACAGTGCTTTACTGGACATTTAAAACACACTAAACCGTTGCTTTCTCATTTAAATCGTTACCTCTTGACATTCCTGGGGATCCCAAATTTGGAAGGAAAAACCTGGCATGGTGTTTCGTGTGGTTGTTCTCTCAAGCACATTTGATCCAGGGTTCAGAGTTTGATGTATAGAGAAAGCATGTTTCTAAGCCATTGACAATTTTCTTCATTTCAAGTTGTGCTTCTTTCTCCTGCCACATGGCTGTAAGTCAAAGACGTGGAAACATGAAATTATAATGCTTCTCCTAGCTACTGGCCTCCTGCCCCACTAATGGTTAATTGGCCCAGATTAAAGCCTGGTGGTGACGAGTACTGTGTCCAGAAAAAGAAATGTTCAGATTCCATGACAAAGCTGCATTTTATAAAAATATAGGAAACCCCAAAATGAACTTCATGCTGACCATTTCCTTCTCCTCTCTACCTGCTTTCCCTTGCAAAGCCCTTCTAATCCCCTGTCTCCTCCCCTCTTGCGCCCCTTGTGCCCTTTTTACATCTTAGGTTGCCTGACTATAACAGGGTAAAAAGATGGCCAACCTCACACACGACTAGCAGAACTGATTCCTATTTTTAAAAAATCTTCTTTGAATCTAGAAGCCAGAGAAGATTTTTTAAGGACTGTAGTTGGGGATAAGCTTCCGGATTAGCCATGTGTATTTGCATCAAAGGGGAAATAATGGGACTTTCAGGGCAGCTCACCCAGTGCATTCAGAACATTCCGCCCATTAGCCCCCATGCCTGAATTCGATGGCAAAGTCATCAGAAAGTCCAAAGAAGTCAAAGGAAATGGACTCCACTGGCAAGGATGGCAACATCTAGTGATCAGTTTCATTGGTTCAAAATGATTTCCTCCATGGAAGTCGCTTCATAAAATATAAAATCCGGTGCAAAGTGCTTTTGTCTTCTCTTTTGCATGAGCTGGTTTTAGGAGAAGGAAGAAGGTAGGGAAAGTCAGAGAGGTGTAACATAGTCAACTGCAAAAACCAGGTTCATTTTTTCTTCTTTTTTAAAAGATCTTAGGAGGGCCGGCATTTCTGGCCATAATTTTGCACCTGGGTCTTTGCCAAAGTGAAAATTCGCTAAGTAGAACCTGTCTGAAATGTACTTGTGGAAGCTTTCCCTGGCCTCTTCCGGAAGTGGCCACCTGCCAAGCGAGGGGTGGGGACAGGAGGAGAGAGTTCGAATTCTGAGTCTGGGTTGCATTTCGGTAAACATGGTGATATCTCAGTTTGGAAACCGGAGGGGCTGGCCTGAGGGTACATCAACGCCTACTTTCCTCAGTGAGGATCTTTGGGAATACTTGAGATGGAACAACAAAAATGTGTCCAAGGAAACGAAAACCCGCTTGTCAGTGTGAGATCCCGTGACTAATGGCCTGAGGCTTCAGGGTTTTCTCTTGTTTTTAACACTCTTCAGTCCCCTCTGCTGGTTCCTCATAGACCCCGGAAAAGAGGGGAAATTGAAGCTGCAATTCACTTTCTTCTGCGCGCCCTTCCAATAGAGTACTGTATTCTTCAGGTGTTTTGCATTTGCGTTTGTAAGTCCTCGGGAAACAGGTATCCAAAATGGCAGAGCGAAATCCTAGGCCGTCACTTCACTCATATCCCAAACCAGATACTCTTTTCAAACAGGGCTCCCTCTCAGCGGTCGTGAGGGAAGGGTGATACGTTCTTTGTTGGGGACTGTTTATACAATTTTTTTCAACTGTAAGCTTTGGAATCGTAAGTTGCTTTGACTCCAGCTTCTGTCTACTGCCATAAAATGGACCCCACGTCAGAATAATGAGGGTGGTATGTGTGCACACGCCTAGATGCGTGGGCAGATGTACCTATTGTACCTTCGCAGAAGGAAAACAGGCTACCGACGTTTAAGAGGAGTAGCCACCAGTGCCTAATATCTTTTGGGGGGGATGGATGCTTATGATGCCAGTATATTGAAACCACACTGGGAGTTCCACATGGAGGGGAGGGGCGGAGGGGGGGAGTGGGGACATTTTAATCCTAGGCCTTTGGACTGGAGGCGGAATGATTTCTGCAAATCTAGATCCTGAAAGGCTTTGGGGCTCATTGGCTGGTTCTCAACCCTTTTGTTTTATTTTTCTTTTCCAGCATGCATTTCCTATCTAAACCCAGACTTGGTTTAATTTCCTTATCTTTCACTTCTGCTTCATTCCAGGGAGGAAAAATACACCTATTATGGCCAAGATCTCCTTGCTAACACAGAGGCAAAAATAAATGTTTAATGTTTTTGCAGCCTCCCCTTCCTTTCCATAAATCCCCGCCCCCCACCAAAACCCTTTCTCTCTCATCACCCTGTCCCCATTCCCACCACACAACTCCCTAGTCACCACCACTTTGCTTTCCAGGCTCTGTTATCCTCTTAACAGTTGCTTGAAGAAATTTCTTTTTGCACTATACATTTTCTTTTTGCCAGATGTGTCTAACAAGCGTGTTCGGAGAGACCTCCTCCCAGCCCCCTCCCCTCCCCCACCTCCCCCCGGTCACATTCTCTCAGGCCTTCTCTGGTATTTATAATATATCACAGAAGTACCCAGTCTTATAGCCCTCGGTTATGCCTTTTTTTGACATTTTATTTTTTTTAAGCTTTTTATATATATATATAAATATATTACTTTGTCAAGTTTTTTTGCTGTACAAAAGTCTTAAGATTTAAAACTATTATTTGTATTATATGATGGTGGTATGTTAATGTTACAAAATTATTAATGAAGAAAAAATTTATTTTTGTTACTGGTCTGTTTCATAATTCTTTTTTAAATTGGTATATTGTAAGATATCTATGCAAAAAATGTTATGTGACGCATTTTTATTTAAGAATGTAATATGTGTAATAAACAGTAGAATGTGTTTGGCCTTGGAATGCCTTACTGTATTTCTCCTTAGTTTATTTTGTTGGGAAGAAGAAAATCCTCAAAGAGACGCAGATGGGTCCTTATATACCTCATGAGAGTTTTCATTCTCAGAGAGAGAAAGGGAAGACAGGATTATATTGGGTCATTTTTCTTGGTTGGGGAGGTTGTCGCTCATGTGTGTGTATGTGTGTTTTATGGTTTCACTGAGGTAGCTCAATGCCCAAATAAGATGGAACTCTGAAGACAGTTCATTTCTTTGAGGGGAGGGGAGCAAATGGTTGGAGGTTATGAAAAGCAATATTTTAGAATGAGGTGGATTATGGGATGTTGTTTGTTTCAGGGGTTAGATGAGGCTTATTGAAAGCAGTTTATTTGGTGAGAGACAGGGCAAGTTTGTTCTGGGACAGTGTTCAATAGGAGCATGTTTGGAAAGGATAACTGGAAGCGGTTTGTGGAGGAGGAAAGAAGGGCCAAAGCTGGAGGGAATACGTGAGGGGATGGGAGAGGGCAGTGTGCGTACAGGAGATGGTTGGGAACAAAGTGAGGAAGAGAAGGCTGACCAGAGGGGGAGAACTTCCCCGTTAGCCCCATGGAGGGCAGGAGGGTAGATGCAAAAATAAGCAGCCTCAAACAGGAGAAGAGGCAGATGAAAGCCCTAGGAGAAGCTCTCAGGCCAGAGAAGAACACTCACTAAAATCTTCTCTTCCACGCACAACCCCCAGGCAAGAACATCAAAGTGAGGAGAAAGGTAGAGAACCTAACTGGTCTTATTATCCCAGCATCCCTTGCAGGGAGATTCCCCAGGAGAAGTGGTGTCATTAACTGGAAACAACAGTAAACACCTCTTTCACTTCCCGGGGACACCGCGCTCCTCAAGCTCTCTTCTCACGCTTTGGATTTGGAAACTGATACAATGGTGCAGAACTTGAGTCTCTCATCAAATGAATCTGACAAGAAACTCTTCCCTAAATTTTCACACACACACACACAAAACCTGTGGCAGCAGTGACTGAACTTACTACATTGGCACCAAGACGTCCCGTCTCTGAGCAGGAAAGCAGGTGTAAGGACGGTTGCAGTGGGTTTGGAAGGGGTGCTGAGTGATTGTGTCCTCACCCTAATAAAACTTCAGCCTAATAAAACAAGGAACAGTAGGTGCTGCAGGGGCCAGGAGATTTTTGAAAATTGTAAATATCAGCTACCACATCTCCCGAGCAGACAAGTGAACTAGGCAACAGGGCAACCCAAGTTTGACTGAGGAGAAACTCTGGGACCCAGGGTAAAAGTGCTGGCCCAGAGTCCACAGACCAGTCTCCTGGTGCCTGGTCATACAGATGCTAACTAGATGAGTAACTTAATTCTCATAGCCAAAGTCATTAGCCTAGAAATTTCTTTGCAGAAGGAAGGATAAGATAGCTTTGCAGTATTAGAACAAGCATTATGGGGCGCCTGGGTGGCTCAATTGGTTTGAGTGACCAGCTCTTGATTTCAGCTCAGGTCCTGATGGCTGGGTTCTGGGATCCAGCCCCATGTTGGGCTCCATGCTCAGGGGGGCGTCTGCTTGAGGATTCTCCCTCTCCCTTTGCCCCTGCTCCCACTTGTGCGCTCTCTCTCTCTCTTTCTCTCTAAAATAAATAAATATTGAAAAAAAAAAAAGAACAAGGGTTATTATTCTGTAATAATGAGCTGACTTATAAAAGGATAGCAAATTGGACATTTTAAGTGGAGGACAATCAGCACTGTGCTGGAATGAGGGGAGGGTAGTAAGTCCAGTCATTTCACATAAGGAAACGAGATGGTTTACATAAGGGGTTATTCTAGACAACTGAAGCTTCCACATTTAGAGACTTAACTTTTGCTTAAAATATGTCTAAAAATACACTACCCACTTTACAACCTCTTTGAGCATTCATTTCTGCAATGCAATATAAGTTCAGGGATGACTCGAGACTTTGGGATTACTGACCTCACACTAAATGACTCCACACTTTATACTTAGTGCCTCTACCTTCTCTTCTGTGTCCACCCTATTAGAAGTTAAGTGCTCTTTGTGTCAACTTCTAGCAATATTTACCTCCTCGTCAACTAGCAGATCAGAGTAACAAGATTGATAACTTAGTAAGGGCAAAAATAACTATAATCCCAATGCAGGCTGTCATCTGAAAGTGCAGACTGGCTATCCTAGGGGTGTGAAGTGCATAAACCTTGTGACAGTTGTAATCTGCAGTTGCATATCCAGTTGAAGGTACTCGGAGCTAATGAAGAGGAAACTCATAAAAAGCAGAGCTCCATGAAGTTGATAAATAATTGAGCATACCTAGCTTATCTTCCACTCTGATTTTAGGGTTAGAAGAGGAGAAGCAAGATTTCGAGGTGACTACTAGGTAATGGTTTTCTGGGGTTGCATGATGAGCCAATTCATGATTCCTTCTCCAACGTTAAACATTTTATCTGAGCTCTTAAAAATGATCAGTATTGACTGTCTTGAACTTAACCTATTACTTTTTTTTTTTTTTTAATATAGGCTCCATGCCCAGCATGGAGCCCAAAGCAGGTCTTGAACTCACAACCCTGAGATCAAGACCTGAGCTGAGATCAAGAGTCAGATGATTAACTGACTGAGCCACCCAGGTGCCCCTTATCCTTTTACTTTTTAAACAATCCTGTGTGATCACAATATAGTTATACATACCACCATACTATTTTAAAATAATGAAATGGCAACGACATTTGTTGTCAAATGTCAACAAATGTCGACAACTACATTTACAGAAAGGAGGTAGAAAAAGGTTTAGGTTTGTATAGAATTTTCACTTCACGTGCACTGCATTTGAGCCAACAAGACTGTGTAGTCATGGAATAGGTATCATTCACCACCATGACCCTTTGTCCTCACAAATATAGAACTCAGGGCTCAAGAGGGCAGATGACTTTGTGAAGGCTCAGGGAGCAGAGTAAATGGCAAAGCTGGCTTCTAGGTCCCCTGACTCTCAGTCCAGTGGACTCAACTGTATACCTCACTGCTTTTGGATAACCCAGGAGCTAACTTGATGTTTATTTGTGTCTAGCCATGACACCACCATTGACCACATTGACTTTATTTCCCTATTTCCTCACCACTATTTACAGAACATAACCCTTAATATGGATAAATCATCACTCACAGAGTTAGAAGGGAAGTTAGAGATGTCTTTCAAAGATACTCTTGTACTTGAGTAAACTCTGGCTCAAAGAGGTTGCAACTTGCCCAAGGCTGTCTAGCACATCTTTGCAGAATAAGAGTCAACCCAGGGTTGTTGATACACAATAATGCTCTACTAATATTGGCAGCATTTCTGAAAATTTCTCAAATTTTTGTCACTTGAGCATGACATTCAGGATTCTTGGGATATCTTCGCACTATTACTTCCTTAATATATATATTTTAAATCAACTTACTGTTTGAAACCTTAAATACCTGTTTTAGTTTCTCCTAAACAAAAATACACCTGAAAGCACTGATTCAACTGTTTTCCCTTTCAATACAAATGAAAATAAATGTATAACTCAAGATAAAAATGTTCCTCATTGTGTCACATTAAAAGACAATGACTACTGGTGGTAGTAGAGAGACACTGTTCTGTGCCGTAGTCTAAAATCTATTCTGTTCCATTTCTCTTTGGCTAATTATTTAGTCCATATGATGCTCCTTGGAGCACATTTCAAATTGAATCTAAAACTAAGTGCATGTGAAAATGTAATAAAGACTGATTTGATGACTGGGAAGTTACTTAAGGATCCAGAGGTCTCTTAGGAGGAAGCAGATAATGTGACCGTGAGTGAAGTGAGCATGCATTGTCTGCCATGTTTTTCCCAACCTCAGAACACCCATCTTCCCTCAGGGAAAAGCACTCTCAGTGGATGGGCTCTAGGCCAATTCACGCCATTATCCAGGGAATGGAGCCCTGGAGTTAGGCATTGACTGTGTCAAGGAAATCACCTTTTCCTTGTGCCCCCCCAATCAATAGTCAATGCCTAGAAACAAATGTATATACTATAAAATATGATTTCAAAAATGTGCTCACCTTCATGGTATGTTTCTTGGAATCCCCAGGCCACCATCTGTACATGTGTGTGTACACACACATGCACACACTGCAGCCCCAAAATATTCTTCCGACTATCTTCCAGGCACTTGATAGTCTACTCCTAAATATTTATTTTTTGCCTAGTGGCTTTCCTGTTTTTAAACTACAACAAGCCAGAAAGAAGTAATGCTTTATGCCTTATCCATTGTGTGTACCTAAATGTGCATGAGTTTATTTTCTCCTTTCACTAGAAGAAGCTTCAAGTGCAAGGCGGATGAGAGGTAGGGGGATTATGGATAGGAAAAAATACAGAAGCAAGTAGCTAACTCTGGGAACTGGGAGGTACAAAGCAGTAAGTAACGAGGTGGGTAGCTCTTTGCCCATCTCCACAAAACACCACAGGACAGTCAAATGACCTCATAAAGGGACTGAAGCAATGTTTTGTTGCTGGCAAAGGCTGCTGTATGATCAAAATAAGAGTTTACAGGAAACTGGTCTGTAGAGCTTATCACAGGAAACAGCTACCAGCAAAAGGGTGGCCTCTGGTTTGATAATAATGACAATGACGGACCCCCGGTTGCTGGGCTGGGTTCTCTTCCTTGAAGGACCAGCTTCCTGGGTGCTGGTATTGTGAGTAGAAAGTCAAGTTCCCTTCATAAAAATGGGAATGTGCTTGAGTCTCTGGGGGAATGTTTAAAGGATCATCACTGGTAGACTGTAAAGAATATGAAAGACGAGCAAGCCGATGTATTTTCTGCAGCTCCACAACACACTCTCTTCTTTGGGTTAAGTTTGCAGACGGACGGTTCTGAGAAGCACATGACCTGGGATTATGGGATCGCCAGTCAAAAGATCCAGGCTATAAGAAATAAACACCCTGATCTTATTTATATGCTCTGGAGAACTCACAGAAATAAAGATACAGATTTGCCACCTGAAACCTTACAGGAGTCACTCGTGTCAAATCTTTTACAAAATCATTTTCCATCCCTGCTTAGAAATAACTAATCACACCCTAATGTATATCATATACGATGACAATATTAATGACTGACTATAATCTGAATCTTGTCTTTGGCTCTGGGTACTTTTAATACCTTTATGTTCCCAATCTTTTTTTTTTTTTTTTTCATTTTTGTTCCCATTTATTCTCTTTTCCTTTTTTCTTTCTCCCTCCTCCCTCCCTCCTGGTGTCTTCAGAAAATCCTATATTCGTTCTCCCTCTCCAGTGTTGTCCCAGTGACCTGGCCTCATCTTCCCAGGTGCCCCTTCTTCCTCCTCCCTGCTTTCTCTTTATCTTTACAGCATCACTGTGTCCCGGTTGAAGGGTGTACATTTTCCAGCATCACTTAAATGGTGCTACTAAGAGAATGGTTTGGATCATTCTCCTGGTTTCTCTAGGTACAGTTAGAAAACTGCAGGGTGACATGGAGGATTCCAACAAATCTTCATTTGCTAAACACTGTGATGTCCAGGCAGTGGGTCAGTCGGGGTATGTGTGCTGCACAAGCCGTGTCGCCACAGGCATACCCATTTGCACATTTCTACAAAGACATATAAACAATCATGAAACAATAATAAAACAAATCTCAGAGTCGGGATTGTAAAATACCAAATGTAAACATTCTCTCTTAGCTCGCAGTCTTGTCCATCACAACATGGAGGGAGTGGTTGGTTTATGCAACATCATTGTCCCCCAAATAGAAATTGACTTCTGTTTAAATGCATACAGACGCCAGCTGTGTGTGGTGTTTTTCAGAGTGTGAACCAATGGCCATCCACCTCAGAATCATCAAAGGTTCTTTTCAAAAATGCAATTTTTTGAGTCTCATCCCAAATCTGAATTGGATTCCTAGGGGCGTAGGACCTAGACATCCACATTTTAACATGTTCTTTCAGGGTCCTTTTCAGAGCGCCTCAGAGTTGTGGAACACTCACATGTAAAGCAAGGCAACATTTTATAATTTCATGTAAGTGTTTTCTGGTTTTAATTCTATAAAAATAGGGGTTTTCATATGTATTTATGATTTGCTCAGAGTATGTTCATCAGACCTCATTGGTTTAGGATCTGACACAATGCAAATTGTCCTCCCACCAGTTACTATTGCGGGACCTCCAACAACATAGCTGATCAGCTGAAGTCCCAGGGACCCTCTCATGAATGTGTGTTGAAACAGACTTTCACTTGAAATTTTCTTAGAAAAGAACTCTGGCGGTAACTCTTTGGGGATTATAAGGTTCCTCTTTGCTGGTTTTGATTCGATCTTCTTATCTCGCCTTGACAGCTCATGCCCTGTGCTGAGATGATCTCTAGGAGAGTCCTAACCTAAGCATAGGAACCCCAGCCTATTACCAGGCCTGAATGACTCACCCCCTCTGGGCATAAAATCAAAGTCTGGACCCTGTCCTTGGCTTTGGAGACACCAACAACACCCTCTCTGTGTCAAGCCCTTTCTGTTTTTTAAAACTTTGCCTTCTTTATCACTGCCCCTTGATGCCACTGAAGTTCATCTTTTAAACAGAAGTCACCTGGGACTAAAAGCTTGAGGACCCCAGAGGACTCTGCTGTCTCACAGCCCTTGAGCTAAGCCCAGTTTTACATCCAGGTTTTATCAACTGAACTAGAAGAAGAAATTCATGTCACAGTTGGAGAATATGGGTTTCTCTATATTCTGAGAAAGTTATTCTAAAAATAGGCCAGTGGAGGACCTAACAGGGAAAACTAGGAGGAAAAGGGAATTTTCAAAAATGATTGCAAAAGCTCTCCTTGAAAATATGGACGCAGCTTCCTGCTTATCTCCTTCCTCTGACCCGTAGCACCCCAGAGATGAGGTGGCTGGCTCTGGGAACAGGAAGGGAATTGCCATAAATCTGAGCTCATTTGGAAAGGGAAGGATGAAGCAGGTACTCAGCAATCAATAGAGCGTCGTCTGGTTTTGTGGTAAATGTTTACGACTCTGTTGCTGGAATGTAATCCTGCTGCATCAGAACATGGGCCATTAGAGGTGAAATGAGTTCACCTAATGCCCCCCTGTGTAATTGGTATGCATCATTCTTCAATGTACAGCATCCAGAGTCCCTTGCTTCCAACTAGAGAAAAGGTTTTACATGATTCTCCGCATCCTCTTTACCTTTTATTACTTCATGATTCCCAAGAAAGAGAGAAAAATGACCCATTTCTCTTTCTCTTCGTCCCTCATCTTCGCAGGATGGGATGTACAAACACCACATGTTTCCTTCCACTCCTGAAAGTGCTGTTGGGAGCAAGCAAGGAACTGAAAACCACAAGAGAACAGGGACTAGATTGTTCCCTCTCTGAGTCAGCTCAAGGAGTGATGCGTTGCTCAGCCGCCAAAGCATGTGTTTCCTTGTCATGGAAAGGAAAGGGTATAAAAAATGCTTTGACTGAAAAGCGAGTTCACTAATTGGTTGTTAATGACTATGCAGCCCTAAATGTCTGGAATTTGGTTTAGATTCAATGTAATTTGACATTTGCCAACCATTATTAAATCCCTTTGATGCTCTCCCTGCGCAGCGGCGATGAGCAGCTGATTGGCTCTTGGGGATGGAAAATGAGGCTGGCTTGGGCACGGAGTCAATGGGGGATCTGGAAGGCAGCCATCGTCACCCAAGTCCCCTCGGCTCTACCAGGCATTGGTCTTCCCTGATCCCCTTCCCTGTTTCTGGAGGCTCTCTTCTATTTTGCTTCCCCTCATTTTCAAAGTGCTCTTCCCTTTCCAGCACTACTAGTTCACCTGCCCTTTTGCTCTCCCAGTTCTTCTAACTCAGGAGTCAACACCTCTTTGCAAAGAACAAAATTTACTACAATTGTATTGAGATAAAAAGATTCATAAAAAACTGCAGGGGAATTTCATGACAACTCATTGTGGGTCAATCATCCCTGAGGGAATTTGAGAGTCATCAGGCTTCCCACTCCCACCTCCATATTTTATTTATGTCCTGCTCTGCCGTCCTTCCATGGACGAGTTTCTTTGCTTCTTCAACCATTGCATATGGTCCTGCGTTCCTTCCCCACTAGCTGCCCCCGATAACTCCCTTCATCCCAGCCTCTACAGGACCTGTCACCTGGCTACCCACAGGAACAGATGGTCTCTGGGCCCCAATTCTAGTTTCCCATGAGGAAAAATGTAATTGGCCAAGTTCAGGTCTAGGGCTCATCACTGGCTGTTAGCTGTTGCAAGGGGAAGTGGGCCACGGAAGCAAGGCACATAGTGTCTATCTTTCCAAAGCTGTGAGTGGCCACAGGCAAGAAGGAACAGACAGGCAAGTCTGGTGTACTTCTTCAGGGTGCTGCACAAGGGTCTACCTCTTCATTTGTCAAGTGTCTCAGAATATCCAACACAGCCTTGCAAATAGTCCTGTTTTTTATGTTTCTAATTTATAATATACTCCCACATTTGCCTTGACCCACTCACTTTACCAGAAGCTTCAATTCCTCCTCATTCACATTTCTGCTACATCTCCTTTCAAAAGACTGAGGAATGAAGAGAGGAAAAAAAAAATCAGAGCACCAGGAGAACCAAGAGAAAAACTGCAACAGTGGGGAAAAACACAGAATTCTACTAAAAACAAAGATGAGTTTCCCTATTCATGTGTGAGGCAGTGCACGCAGGAAGAGCAGTGAAGGAGGAGTCAGGAAACATTTTCCCAGTTCCCTAACTGGGCCTCTGGTGGGCTGTGTGACCTGAGGCAAATAAATCATTTAGACTTTCTGGGCCTCATTTTCTTTTCCTAAAATATAAAGAGAATAGATTAGATGAATCGGTAAATCCTTTCTTACTCTTCAATTCTGTGATAATTTCAAGAAACATTTGATACAGAAATTATAGAACAACCATGTAGAATGGTCCCAGAGAATGGCCCCTCTTTTCATTCTTTCTTTTCTTTTCAATTCTTAAACAAAAATTTATCGAGAATGCTTTAATGCTAGGTAATCTCTGCGCGAGGCTCTGGGTATGCAGATGCAACAGCTCTGATCCCTGCACTCCCTACACTCAGTTTAGCACACTAAGGAAAACCATTATCATCAACATCGCTGGATTTCTGAGGCAAACCTTCCTTTTACGTTTAATGCCATGTTGTGCGAGACAACTCTGCATGCACTAATGATGCCTGGCTTCCTTCTCTGCCCCACGGGGAATGCAGCCTTCGCTCTCTCCGTGAAACCCTTGGAAAGCCTAACATTTAGGCACTGCAGAAAAACGTGGACATGGCTACATAGAGAAATCAGTCCACTTTCCTATCTCCTCCTGTGTCAGGTCTTTCTAACAGAGCTTCCTTTCTGGGATTGCAGTAAGTTCTAAGACCATCGGAAGCCTTTATGTCCAAAGATAAATGTCAAAGCATCGTGAAACAGAATCAGACATCAATTACGGTTGGTCCCCCATGTTGACGGTCTGAGCCTCTGTTAACAACTGGAAGATGGTTTTAAGAATGATGTGAGTTGTTACATGGACATGATGGGACTGGCACCTGTTACATGCTCAGCAAGTATTGACCTGCTGCATGCTACATGTTACATATTAAAAACTGGAAACTATGCCACTGACAGATGCTACATGCCCAGCACAGGCCATAGGCTCAGTTAAGTGCTAGCTCTCATCATCACTAATGGCAAGCTTAAACACTTCAGGGGAGAGTTTCCTGGATCTGAGTCTAATCATAGTCTTTGAGAAACTGGACACGTTGCTCACACTCACCCCAAACCTTGGACTGGCAGCCTCTGCTTTGGGGTCGGGAAAGAAAGACCACGAGAGGAGCTCCAGTCACAGCACGCAGTCTCTCTCTTTTCTCTCCTCTCTCATAGCCACCCCAAGTGTTGTGGCTCCCCCACTCCTTGCCCTGGATCACTTTCTCCTTAACTTTGAAGTTGCCAGAGAGTCTGGGGGGTGGCAGTGGCTAGGGGGGTTGAGTGTTTTCCAAGTGCAGTCTTTCGCTTTCTCCAGAGGCTTCAGCCCCAAAAAGCCAATCAGTGTGTTCTCAGAAAACTCTACCCCGGTGTAAATGTTTGCCGTTTTCTTTGCTAAGTGTTATTTTTTCCATATTAGAGGTCCAATTTCCTGCAATTCTTGGAGAGTACCAGGAGGAAGAAGGGTCAGGAAACTCAGCACAGAGGGGAGCAGTGATTAAGTGCCCACTCATTTCCATCACGACGGCAGGAAAGGGTTTTGAGATGTTCCTGCACTGGTTATTTTTGTACAGAAAGAACAGGGCCTTTGTTAATGGGCCCCAGACTATATGACAGAAGATTCAGCATTTTTCCCTGTGGTTTTCACACTCAACCAGCAGCGGCTTTCCGAGAGACTCATCACCTCGGGCTAGTTTCTTCAGCCCCTAAATGGAGACAATATTTGTTTGATAAATGATTTGGATTCCCTTCAAAATAGGATGTCAAGCAAGTCTAACTTACTATTACTATTGTAAAAGGCTTCTGTCTTGGGAAGGAGCACTCAGTGAGTGGTGAGGAAAAGAAAGGAAACTTTCAAAAGGGAGAAGCACCAAAGAGAGTTACAGAAAAATATGCTGAGATATTCTCCACACGCCCCACCTCTCTTTAAAAGGAACTTTATAGTGGTTTTCACCAGCCAATCACAGGTGGCCATGTTCAGAGTAGTAGAACTGTTATAGGCTTGTAGGACCGGTTGTTTGATGTGGTTATTTAGACTTTAAATAGCAGCTCTCCATAGGTACAACATGAAGAAACATGACTTATGCAAGTATTCACGAGTGACGTAATAAGATGATAACAGAGGTTATACCTCCTTTGGTTATTGTTTTAATAGCTTGTCCATAGCTTTAACATATTATCTCATTTAATATTTGCAATACAATTGTGCAATCAAGAAGATAGATATTATGTAAGGCAAATTCCCTGCCCCTTCTTTGTCTTTTGAGTGAGGAAACTGAAACCCAGCGAGGTTGGGTGACTTGCCCAGAGTCACAAATGGGCTAAGCAGTAGAGCTGAGGTGATCACATCAGCCTTGTCTTCCCCGTCTATTCTGGGCCAGAGCTTCCTGAAGCCAATGTTACCCTGTTACAATGTTACCATGATGCAATGCCCAGAGGTTCAGTTCATATAATAGATATGTATGTTTATAATTGAGTTAGTCTAGTATTGTGGAAGTTGGCTCAAAACAATCGATTTTGTTATATTTTTATGAAAGTAACTAGTAACCACAACTGCATTATTGATTCAGTTATTTATAAGATTTTTATTTAGTATTGTGAAAAGTATATGACACAGGAATTGGGATAAGGATTAATTAATTTATTAACTTATCTGATGACTACAATAAGCTAAAGACTATGCACTGTGTTGAGGATTCAAAGATGTCTAGGCAAATATATTAATTAGAATTGTATTTACCTTTGGTGGTGACAGATATTCAACTTGAAGTGGTCTATGCACAAGGGGGAGTTCATTATAAATAATTCATTAAAAGGGGTACAATTCACGATAGGGATCTCAGAGTACATTTGTGGAAGCCCTAGATGTGGGACATGACTTCTAGAAAAACTAGAAATGGAGGATTCCAGAGCTCAGGACCCTCCATCCCAGCCTATTCATCTCAGCTCATTTATTTCATTCTTGTCTTTCTAAACACTTCTACTTTCTTTTGTGCTCAAGTCAGATAACATGGCTGCCAATAACTCTGGAGTTTATTGCTTTAAAACCAAGAAAGACTGGGCTCCTTTTCTCAGTCCAGTTTCCAAATTGGACCAGAAGCTTATCCTAGGCCAAATGACTCTGCCCTTTGGGGTGGGATACTTGGCTTTGGTCAAGTACTTTTTCCCAACCAGCCAGTGGGACAAGGGGTGATATTACACTGAACCAGCATTGGGGGGGGGGGGCTCCTATGATCACCATGTGGATGAAGGTAGAAATGAACTGCTACTAGAGGAAGGGTATGGAGAAGAAAATCCTGTGAAGAATGAACAATCCCAACTCTCATGAGACTCCCAATGCCGTTTGCTATAAATAGATAATGACACTATAATTACAGGAGCTCAGTAAAAGAAATATATCAGATCACTCTAAAAAAATACAGAAGGAGCAATGATTCTGCCTAAGAAGACATCAGGAACAGGGAAAGTAAGATTCTAGCCGAGTCTTGAAATATGACCCCCCCCCTCAAAAAAAAATTATCAGTAGGGAAAGGACACTCCAGGCAGAGGGAACTACATGTCTACAAGCTCAGTGGTGCAGAACCAAGACATGGAAGAGTGAAAGATGAGGCTGTAGAGGGGAATAGAGCTCTGTGTCCTCTTGTACCTATGACCCATCTACCTTCCCCGTCCTCTATGGAGCAGGAGACATCCTGAAATGAGAGGAAGTACATTGTATAGCACTTTTGGTTTCTTAGAACATTTTTTTAAAAGATATGTTTATTTATTTTTGAGAGAGAAAGAGACAGCATGTGGTGGGGAGGGGTAGGGCTGGAGAGGGAGAGAGTCCCAAGCCCACTCCGCATTTAGTGCCAAGCCTGACTTGAGGCTCCATCACATGACCCTGAGATCGCGAACTGTGCTGAAGCCAAGAGTTGGCCGCATCCCAGAATGCACCACCAAGGTGCACCTTATTAGAGCACTATGCATAAACCTTTTCACTGGATTCACACAATTTTGACATCATGTAGACAGGACATACATTTCCCACTCCCTTTTATTGATGAAGAGAAATTATTAGAGGACTGTGACTCAGCTAAGTGTAGTTTAGGGGAAGAACTATGACTAGACTTTGGTTTTTATGTCCCAGCATAGGGTTCCCTCTGCCCCTCTTTGGGCTTTCCTTGAGTGTCAGCATAAGAGATCACATCTGTGTCATTAATGATTCAGTCTATTGTGACAAGCCACTTGAATAATACCAAATAAGCTATGTATATTTTGTTTTGGTCAGTTATTAAAATATCTTGCAAAACCTTCATTCCAGAAGATTATCTGAAAGAAAAGATTCTTCTCAGCTGGAGGGTGGGGGGAGTGGGATAAAGAAATAACCTCTCAAGAACTAGCTTATTCCTGGGGCGGGTGGGTGGCTCAGTCAGTTGGGCATCTGCCTTCTGCTCAGGTCATGATCCCAGGGCCCTGGAATCGAGTCCTGAGTCAGGCTCCTTGCTCAGCAGGGAGCTTGCTTCTCTCTCTCCCTCTGCCTACCCCCCTCTCTGCTTGTACTCTGCCAAATAAATAAAAATCTTAAAAAAAAAAAAAAAGAACTGACTTACTCCTAGGATTCTTTTGTTATAACCAGTACTTGCAGATGTAAGCAAATCAAATAAAAAACATAAAATGAACTGGTGATCATTTTCCACTTCACCAAAGAATTGCCTGCTAGATTTTAAGCTACATGAAGACACACTTATGAAGAACCAGTATTTGCTCAGAGTGGCCTGTTGCTCCTGGCACTTAATTTGTAAATGTTCAATAAATGTTTGATGAGTGAATAAATGAACCATCCAACTCAGGGACTTTAAAAAACAAAGACACAATATAAATCTCTAATTAAGAACCTTAGTGGCAGATGTAATTTGGATCAGTTTGAGGCTATACCACCTACTAAATGTGAAACAATGCAGGAATTGTTGTCTAAGCTTCCACCTTCTTAGTTGTAAAATGGAAATAATAATGGAACTTACTCCCAAATTTATTGAGGGCCTACTAGGAACCAAGCACTGCTCAAGGTTCAGGAAGGTATTTCAGAAAACATAGGTGACAGGGTTCCTACGCAATTAACACGAGAAGAAATAAGTAAATGAAGTAATTAAAAATGTGATGCAGCACTATGAAGGAAGTAGAGGGTGATGTGAACTCCGCCATGGCCATGCATGTGACTTTAGGTGGAGTGGTAAGAAGAGGTTTCTCTAAGGTGGTGACATTTGAACTAAGACATGGGGAGAGGAGAGTGAGAATTCACATGCTGTAGAGCTAAGGAAGAGCAGAGGAGGCAAGGGCCAAGCCAAGGGACAGGACAGGATTGCAGAGCTGGAAGAACAGAGAGGAGGCTCTGGGGCCAGAGCTGAAGAAGCAAAGGTGGTAGGAGACTCAAGAGAGACTGGAAATGGAGCACACAAAAATGCTCTGTGGGGCAAGCTCGGGACTGGGGCTTTGCTCTAAGAGCTGTGGGGATTCACTGGGGAATTTAAACAGAGGGGTACCCTACCTGATTTACATTGTTAAACAAGCACTTTGCCTCAGTAAAGGGCACCAGCACCCATCTCATTGCTCCTGTGAAAAACCTGAAGCCTTGGCTCCTCAGCTTTGTACCCCCTCTCTATCAATGAATCCGGTGAACTTGGTCTCTAAAATATTCCGCAGGCATCTTGCTTTCTCTCTACCTCCCCTAAAACCACCTTCAGCTCAGTCCTTCTCTCTTGTCTAGGCGATTGCCATGCCACTTACCCTGTAAGTGTGGAAACGTGATAGATTTTCAAGGGGGGGGGGTGGTCAAGGAAGTGCTTGGACATTTAAGACTAAAGGTCAGGCTGAGCTTCCATGAGATAATGCACATAAACACTTGGCACAGCACCTGGCTTCTAGAATGTTCTTACTACATGTGATTTTTTTTTTTTAATAGCATCCATCCTCCTTGTGCTCTGCAACATGATGAAAAGATCAAGGGGTTTGGAGCAGGAGACTTGGGTTTACATCCTAGTTTCAAAGAAGTGTGGCTTTGGACAAGTCCTCATTTCCCTGAAATGCTGTTTCCCCTTCTGGGAAACGAAGATATAAACACCTGTCTTTTCAATCCTATAGGACTGTTGTGAGTTTCAAATGTGATGATGGATGTGAATGCTTTGTAAGCTGAAAAGCATCTCTTCATGAGCGATCAACTTTATGAAATTATATTTAATTCATTTTCCCTTTGTACATGACCTCTCAGGGTCCTACACTGTAAGGCAGCATTATAAAATAAATTTTATTATAGGGCACTGGGGTCTTCAGCTTCAAAGAAGACTGAGTCCCAGACCCTTAAACCTCTGCCTCATATAGTCCAAACCAGTGCTGTTGACAGACCTTGCTCCTGACATGAAAATGGGGATCTGTGCTGTCCTGTATGATGACCCATGGCCAGGACAACTAGTGAGCCCTTGAAACGTGTTTGTGGAGCATAACAAATAAGACAGAGGACATGGGGAGACGGAGAGGAGAAGGGAGTTGAGGGAAATTGGAAGTGGAGTTGAACCATGAGAGACTATGGACTCTGAAAAACATTCTGAGGGTTTTGAAGGGGCAGGGGGTGGGAGGTTGGGGGAGCCAGGTGGTGGGTTTTATGGAGGGCACGTATTGCATGGAGCACTGGGTGTGGTGCATAAACAATGAATTCTGTTACACTGAAAAGAAATTAAATAATTTTTAAAAATTTTAAAAAAATATGATAAAGGAATGATATGATAAAGGAATGCTACATTTAATTTTTTTAATTTGAGTTAACTTAAATTTAAATAGCCATATGTGCTAGTGGATATTGAACAGGACAAAGCCAAAAGCTCTTCTTTCTCTAGGCCCTCACCTATCAAGCGAGGTCTTTTTTAGTTCTCTCTGTGCTTCTCCATATACAATTCAGAAATAGATAAGCCAATTTGAATAAAATAAGGGTTGAATCCTGAGTCACTTTTCTTATTCTGGAGTTGAAGATAATCCTTGATCTATTTTTTTAAAGTTCATAGTTGGTTAATTTATCAACAAGAGGGAAGACTTCAAACGGACAACAATAGAGTCTCCAGGAAAAGACAATTCTGGAAGATGAGCTACTTTCAAAACACATTCTCCCGGGAGTTATATTTTGGTATTAACTAGACTACGTATTCCACAGTTAGTGTTCCCCATTTTTCATTAAGAAAAAATCGCCAGGGAGAAAATATATGGAATTGAAAAAAGCATGCGGATGGCTACAGTGGGATTGTTTTTGTGATGCTGAGTCGTGTGGTCATCAGGGGTTTCCATGTTGAAGCCGACACTAGTTCTGTCTCTTTGTGTAAGGGCTGTGTTTCCGTTACTGGATATTTAGAACATAAGGCAAAATATGGAGAGGAAGGGACAGGAAAGGAAGATATCATGACTGAATTGTTTCCGGCAAAAATGAGAGCTCAGCAGAAAAGCAATCCAAGACAACAGAAAAGGACCAGAGATAGGGGATGGCAAGGAGTGAGAAAAGCTTTTGAAGCAGAGAAATGAATATGGAACTGAAATCAAGAAGACAGAGAGGGAACAGATGGGGGTAGGCGGGGTGAGGATCAGAGAAGAAATTCCAGATCCATTTGTGAACGACACCAGGAGCTGTCTGTGGGGGGAGAAAAATAAGGAGCAAAAATGAGGAAGACCAGAAAAAAAAAATTTCTTTGGAAAGAAAGAGAGTGACAAGGTAGTGAGGACAAGGAGGGACAGCTGTCATCTCGTTTAATTAAGAAATTATTAATGGAACAGACGGGATAGCCACAATGAGCCTTTACTGATGAGATGCTACTAAAATTCCAGATAATAGCAGCTGAAAGTTATTGAGAGCAAAAGTGGTGAGGATGCTAATTTCACTGATAATAACATACTTAGCGCAATGCTTAAGAATTTAAAAATCACACATCAAATAAATTTAAATGATTCTGGTTATCATCTAATTACGGTGGTTGTTTAAGTAATGTAATACAATTAACCGTTAAAAAAATGAAGAAGCCCTGATCATTTTCAGTGATCACTCTTGTGTTCTGAGTCCTCCTTTTGAGCAGTTTCTGTTCAGTCCTGCAGTCCTAGTGGAGGTATAACGCTGATGGCCACGCTTCTGCCAAATGTAGACCGCTGTCAGGTCAGAAGAAGACAAATGGCAAACAGGCTCTAAATGCCTTGTTTTTTTCCCCCCCTTTGTCCCTTATTTTCCATTATTAGGATAAGCAGCTCCTCTCTTCACTTTTTTCTTCTCCTTCCTCCCCTTGCCAAGCAGGTTCCCTGACAGTCTCTTCCCTTCCTTCATCATAAGAAAATGTGACTTCAGAGCTAGTAGGCTAAACAGAATACTGGCCAAATAGGAGCTCGTCCATGCGAGTTGTTTCCACAGGAAGCTATCTGGATGGTGTCATCGAAAGCCAAGAGCCATGGGCTTGTGGCCATGACCAACTTGCTGACTGAGGCTGGAGAGAAAGGTCGCATTTGCTCACCAGGAAACAAGTCCTGAGGGTCTCAATTAGAGTAGTGTCCTCATAGTGTGTAAAAAGGAAAAAAAAGCAACTGATTCATTTGAAAATATCTTTACTTTTTCCTAATAACACAGAAATATTGTAAATTTAAAAAAAACACCCAAAAAACAAAACAGAGAAAGTTAAAACCTATCCAGATAATCTTATAACCCTATCTAAATATCACTATCAGGAATTTGATGCATGTTTCCAGAAATCAACATACATATAACATAATAGGATCTTCTCTATGCAGTGTTCTGTAGGATTCTTTTTAAATTTCGGGTATCATGGCCATATTTCCATGTCAATATGTCATGCTTCCACGAATGAAAGACAGCCATGATTGTAAGGTTATGTACCTGCAAAAAAAGAAAAAAATGCTGCAGATTATAATCGGTAGGATCTGTAGACATAAGACATACCCTAATTTCAGAGATGCTAAAATATTAAAAAGGCAGTTTATAAATGATGAAAGAGAGTATTAAAAAATTACCTTAACCTTTTGATGGCTTCAGAATATTGCATTGTTATAGCCATATCATAAATTACTCAACAAATCTTTCATGAGTAGACATTTGTGTTGTTACCAATATTTTCAAATTTCTATGAACTTGATGTCTATCTCTACCCACTTGTCATATTACTTCCTCAAGGTGAATTCCTGGAAGCAGGATTGGTGGATTAAGTAAGAGTGTTAATCCTGTTTACACCAGGTGATACTGATTTATACTCTCAGCAATTGTGTCCCCGAGTGCTCACTTCCTCAGTATTGATATATCATCTACTGAAACCTAGCCTGGACCTCAACTAAGAAAAATCCAAACTGTATACCTCCATTTGCTACCCACTGTTACTCTTATCTTTCTTCTTGGTGTGCCCAATATTTTAAAACCTTCAGGAACTCAAAATGATGATGTCCGTAGATGATTTCCCAATAATGGACAAAGGCCCGATCTACGTAGCTGCAGAGAGCCACCCTCAACAGCAGGGGTATATTCAGTGATCAGCTTGATTACTTTTCATCTTATGCCAATTAGGGACAAGGCCTAAGGATCACAAATTTGGATGTGACTTCATGTTAATAATACCAGGAACTAGGAATTATACTGAGGCTACTTTCCTGAGCTCTTCTGTTCATTTGATCTGAAATCAGTGAACCCACACTGTGCCCTAGGCTGTGGGGACACAAAGATGAACAGCTTACAGTTTTCTGCCCAAAAAGGTTTTCTACAGTCTAATGGGGCAGATGAGATACATTCATATAAAGTTATAGAACAACAGAAGATAAGATAATCAATTTCATGAGATGGGATATGATTTAGTGTCAAATGTGCAGACATGAAGTCCTGAATTTGAATGAAATCTGGAGGCAGAATGCTCTGTCCCTCTGCGAGACACCAAGACCAATGTTAATGTGCCGTGACCCTCGGGAAGCACAGAGATGACACATGGTCGATCCTTTTCTAGGCAGCATCTGTGTCCTGTACCATCCCCCAGGAGTCTAAGGCACATCGACAAATGCTCAGTCTTTTCCTGAAGCACCAGAGGCCAGCTGTCCCAGTATCCTGTGTGTCCTGGAGGGGAGGAGCCGAACCATTTGACTTCAACCCCTCTTCAGGAGGAGTGCCTCGAGGGCAAGACACAGAGTTCTAGGATCTTAAGAGCAGGGGACTCAGGCTGCTCTGCTAGGAAAGTGAAAATGCACATTTCCATGCCTAGTGGCATAGGGACTAAAGTCCCATTCATAAAGCAAGCTTCTTAGTTAATCAGTAATTCAAGTTTAGGGACATATGTCTCCCAAACCAAATTTCATGAGTAAAAGGGGGAGGGGGAGCTCTTTTCTCTCATTGTTTCTGAAGTCAGATACGCATGGCTTTTAAGAGGCACCTATTGAGTCCTGCTTCAGGGCGCTGATTTAATAAGAATTGCAAGAAACAAACAACTCACTTGCTAATACTGAAAGAGGGCAAACACACCTGCCCCAGGACCTCCAGGTCAGGATATATTTTTGTGCTGTGACATGCAGGCTGTGAACCTGTGGGAGGAGCCCTGGATGGGGAGTCAAGAGAGACAACTGGGCTCCATCAGTGGATCTTAATCAGAACTGTAGGTCAGAATACCAGAGAATTTCAGAATAGATGCAGGTCTGGACACATTCAGACCACTTGAAGCAGACTCTTAGGGGTGGGGAGGGGCATTGTTTTTCAAGAAATACCACTGGTGACTCAGATATGCTCCTCTGGTTAAAAATCACTAAGGGAATCTCTAGCTAGGAATTATCAGACTCATATTCGACTTTTGGGGGATTCTCTGTAATAGAAAAATCAAGTGAAGCTTAAAAATTGTTCAAATAGCATATTTTGAACCCATAATTTGTGTTTACATTTAACCTAATAACACTTAATATAGGATTGCAATGCAACTTAATCTCACAAGATAATTAAAGATTTATGAAAAATAGTTATTCTTAGGGAACCATAGGCAGTCTGATCCAAAAATGGAACACAAGTTTGAGGTTGTATGATGAATAGCTTCTTTCAGTCCTGTCGGAGGAACTCTGCCACTGAAGATACCATCTCATTTGGTGAAATTATTAAAGTATAAATTTGACCCTCTTCATTAGCAGGGAGCCAGGCCCACAGTTGTTCTGCCCCCACTTCCTCCCTCTCCCACTAGTGAAAGTCCTACCATGAAAATCCTGGGCTTTAGCTGTAATGATCAATGACCTCTCAGTAGAATGTTGGTTATAACGCTCTAGGCTGACTATTTTACCCCCCAGGGGAGAGTGGTTAATGATGATATTAATAAGAACAGCTAATGTCTGCTGGGCTCTAACTCTGTTTCAGGATCTAGGTCTCTGAGAGTTTACAATTCAAGAGAAGCAGACTGTTGTCCAGAATAGGCTCCTTAATCATATTGTAAGTGTGAAATACGATTGTTTCCTACACTTTCAGCCAGTGTATTGGCTTTCACATAATTATCATCTCTGTTTAGGACACTTGAAGACCATTGAGGGTCCAAGCCCATGACACTGGACATAATCTTATGATTTGGTGATTAAGAAACACACAGAGCAGATGAGGTAAGACTAGAAACACAAATAGGAACCTCCAAAAGAAATGAGAATAAGAGAGTGATGGCAGAGAGCTCACCGCTATGCAACCCAAAGGGTCAGTCTGGTCCTCCTGGGGTCAAATCTCTTTCCAGCATCATTTGGGACATCTTCAACTGAAACTTTTCTGAAACTTGACACTCCACATTCCTAAAATCAAATTTATCCATTTTCTTCACATCAAACTCAAACCATCTTTTTCTTCTAACTTACATATTTCTATTAATTTTTTTATCTAATACCATTTCTTGATCTAGCAAGATCAAGATAGAACATACCACCTTACCCAGATGGGCAGAGAGGGAGGAAGAGTGGGCTCTGTTCAATCATTCAGGACTCAAGCAGATAGAGGCTTTGCCACCTTCAGTGCATGGCTTCCAAGGAAGTTTCAGGGGCTGACACATAGATGGCAAGATGAGGAAGGCCAGTGAAAAAGATCTGTATGAGAAGTTTACATTGGCCAACTCCGGAAGTGGCATGCATCATTTTGTTCACATTCCCTTGGCTAGAACTTGGCCACATGGCCTAGTTGCCAAGGAGTCTGCATAAGGTTATCTAGCCATGTGCCCAGAAGGAGATAGGTTTTGGTGAGTAGTTAGCTGTCTCCTATTCTTCTTATAACCTGAGTCCAAAGCCCTGTAGGAGATCCCTTACATCTTCTTCTTCTGACTGCCTTCCCTTGTCCATTTAGTCCTGAGGTCCCATTAATATTTCCTCTATAATGCCACTGAGCACATCCAGCCTCTCTTTTTTATCCTAAGTACCATCATATTACCTCAGGCTTTTATAAACTAACTGGATGACTCTAATGATTTACCTCAAGTCTTTTCCCTTCCAATCTCTCATGTATTCAACAAATATTTATTATACACCATGTTAAGTAATTAGAGGAGAATGAGAAAATGAATAGACCTTGCCCCTGCATTTACAATCTCATAGGGAATATAGATGAATAAATGGCTCTTCCCACGTTAGCCAATTAACACCTGTGATGTGGAATTGCAAGGTTCAAGGGAAACAGTTGGAGGGGCCCCAACTCCCCTGACCACTCCACTGAAACAAGACACACTGTGCCCTACTCACTGACCCTTCCCCCCAATTGCTCATATTTGTCTCTGGCCCACCATCTTGTTTTATTTCATCACAGTCCTTAACAGCATCTGAAATGATCACGTATCTTTATGGGTTTATTTTTTTGGTTTTGTGTCTTCTCCCACCAGAATGGGTGTTCCACCAAGAAGAGAAACCACGGCTAATTTGTCATCAGTGTGGAGATAGGATCCAGAAAAGTGCTGACAAGTAGTGAAGTTAAAATGGACCAAGTTGGGGGAGGAGGGTAGGGAAAGGGTCAGATTGGGTTTCCCAAAGAAATGAGCTTTAGGTTGAGGCCTAGAGGACATGTAAGAGTTAACTAGGTTTCCAGGGGTAGGGAGGAAGGTGGAGTAGGAGTTATTGCTCCAAACTGAGAAGAGAAAGAGCAGGGCTAAAATTCAATGCTGGAAAGGTGAGGGCTAAGGGATGGAGGTGTGAGCATGGCCTTGTAAACTGTGTGTGTGGGTTTGGATTTTCTCCTACAACCAACGAAGAGTCATGAAGATTTTTCGCTAGTGAAGCGACATTATGATCCAATTAGAGTTTTAGATTCCTCCTCTGCTGCACTTTGTAGATTGTACAGGAGGAAGGCAGCATAGAGGGCAGGACAACCTGTGAGAACCTAAGGGCAGATCCTAGTAACATGAGCCAAAAGAGTGCATTTCATGTTAATTTTTCAAAAGTCTTAGTTCAGTCAATACCATTCTCTCAAAGAAAAGTCTCCAAATGGTGAACATTGAGAAAAGTAGGATGATTATCACATTTTTCCACTTCTATTTTATCTGTTCTTCCAGCTTGAGTCCTACCTCCTCTCTGAAACTTTCTGATTTACCCCTACCCTGAGTTGTGAAATTTCATATTTATGTAATTCAGTTAGCACGAATGCACTGTTCTATACTTTTTCTAACCTTTATATTCATCCCCAATCTTTCCCCCAAGAGATTGCTAGCATCTTTGAAAAGTGAACTGTGCATATTATTTCATAAAAATGTGCTTTTAGGAATATAATTTGAATTAATCCACACTAGGGTGTTTGTCACTAATGACAACTACCCCTACAGTGTTGGAATCCTAAAAGGGAGAAAGAGTTCTTTGGGGGAAGGAGAAATATTTAGCCTAGTCTCTCTGAAATCATATCTCCTTAGGATGCCCCAAATTGTAAATACGGCCCATCAGTTTACCCCAGGGCTACAAGCCAATCTTCGTGGAATTTCTGGCACTTCTAGGGAGATATGTTTAGGTGAAGCCACTGTAGAGGCAGTACCTCCAAGGAGAGTCTGAAGCCAGCACACCAGCACTTTCCTAGAGCTCCTTCTTGCCTCAGGAACATTCAGACCATGACCATCGGACTCCGCAGCGGGTCTGAAGCGGCTCAAGATAGCACGTGGCCCTTTGTCTGGGTCTTTTGTTGACAGGTTCATAGAGCAGGGGAATATGTTTTCATTTCAGCTGATGTTGGAGGTCCACCTGATGCTGAAAAGGAGATTTTTGTCTTAAAGGTAGTCTTTCTTTTCCTATTTTTATCCTTCAAACTCAAGGTCCATCAAGGCCAGGCTTGCCATTCAAAGAAAGAAGAACACTGGAGGAGCCGGTGGGTCTTTATGTCTTAAGTGCTTGGGCTTCGAGGGTCCAAGTGAGTAGGGAAGTGTTTGGAGGATGCAGAATAATTGTCACCTGGGAAGCCAGTTATTCACAAACTCCACGAAGTAGAAATGAAAATGCCCTTTTATACAACTCCTGTCTCCCTTTGTCAGGGCAGAATATGCCAGTGATAATTGCCGCTGAGGCGAACATCTCAATGTTCAGATACCATTTATTCCCCTTTTCCTTTGTTTTTCAATCCACGTGCATGTTCCTTCAGCTACTCCATCTGCTCTTAGTCTGTTTCTTTTTAATAATAATGAAAACAGCAGACACTTATCTTTTGTAGGAAGTATCTCTGGATTTGTTTGCATTTTTCATTTTACATCATCCTTGTATTTAAATAAAAGTGTCCCCTTTTCATAAAAGCTGCATTCTCAATATCTTTTCTGACTGCAGTGTTAAATCATTGTGGCAGTTGTTGGCTTTGGGTGTAAAAAGATGTTGTGTGTATGCAGCCACTCAAGCACTAACACCCATGTACTGTGTACATGTGCCTTCTTGTGGGCAAGAAGGTAAACAAGAATATCCCCCCCACCTTCAGACAGTTAAATTAAAAACCTGGTGTTAGATAGTGAGATCTAAACTAGATTTTATGGAAGGGTTATCCATATCTCTGATCTTTTGATATTCAAAAAATGTTTTGTGCATTCAAAGGAAGAAAGAGAGGGTAAGGAAGGAAGAAAGGAAGGAAGGGAGGGAGGGAGGGAGGGAATGAGAAAGGCAGGAAGGCAGGAAGGCAGGAAGGCAGGAAGGCAGGAAGGAAGGAAGGAAGGAAGGAAGGAAGGGAAAAGACAGCTAAAGAAACAATCCCAGTGTTGCTTAGAAGCAAACAATCACATTGACCAATCTGCCAGTGTTCTCAGTCCTTTCCCTTTGCCTGCCTCTTCGGAAGGAGTATCGAAGGCAAGTAGCTAGTGGGGGAGAACAGGAAAATGAAATTTTCGCCAATCACAAACTGGGTAAGCAGCCTCAAATAATAGAAAATTGACTGTCTTTATTTCCTGACATACCCTTGGGCTGAAGGACCAGAGATGTTTTGTACACTCCACAAGAAGCTGTGGGCTTGCAGGTTCTCACCAGTGCCTATTTCCCAGAGGCCAATGTAGCATGTCATAGGCTGCTTGACCATCTTGGACTTCAGACTTGGCAGGTTATCATTGCTTTTACTCAAAACCAGACCCTGAGAGGAATATGAATTTGATCCCTGCAATAAATCAAGTTCTAATACAGGGTGAGAGCCTTAACCCTTCTTCTCCTCCTAGCCCCTCTCCTGTGGCGTTCCTCCACATGCTTCCAGTGCTACTGAAATGATTCAGAGAGCTGAAACAGGGCTGTTATTTTTATCATCCAGTCCCAAAGGTAAAATGTTTGGCTAATTTGGCTCTTTTTCTTGACCCTCACCCCCCCATATTTAGACATGGAAGGGGAAGGAATGCTTAGTCAAATCAGTCTGGAAACAAAGCTTAGAGAAATCAAACGGAAGGAGGAAGGGAGAAAGAAAACCAGCAGGAAAGATGTAACATGTGTCTGGACAATCCCCCTTTGTTTTCAAAGCCTCCCTTCCTCCTCTTAGGACTGTTTCTTCCTTTACTCTTATTAATTTTTGTCCGCAGCTTATCTCTTAGCCCTTAGGTAAGGAAAGATCAGAGCCTGGGAACTCTGGGCAGCCAGGCCTGCAGGGAGCTTAGAGAGCACACTCAGCAGCTGAGACCAGTAGGCATCCAGCAGGCTCCCAGTCTGCCCTCCCTGAGAAGAAGATAGTCTCCTCATCCCCTATAAGCACCCTGAGGGCCATTAATAGCCATCCTCAGTGTTGGGCATTTCTTTTTCTTCTGTCCTCGATGTATAGAAAATAACCATTTTAATGCCTCTAAGCAGAATGAATAACACTAAAAGGTTAAAATAGGGAATGGACAGTGTTATTCAGAGACACACTGCTTGGAAACCTTAATGACTATGCTCTGGAATTGCTGTGTCTTCTTGGTGTGGTGTTGGTCATCAAAATTATCGCAGGGCCGAAAAACTAAGGGCTTGAAAGGAACATATTTTCAAATCAATGTTTGATTCTTGTTATCTCTGTGACTTTGATGAAGTTACTTACACTCTCTTGGACTCAGTCTTCTCGGCTAGAGAATGGGGGTGATAAAACTGCTATTCACCTCGGAATGCTTTGAGATAATTGGATGAGCTGATGTGAATAATGTGTTTAGTATGGTACTGATTGCCTCTAAGGACACCACACACTCTGGTTGAGTAGTGAGAGATGCTGCTATTATTGTTGTGATTGTATTATTAATTTTAATTATTGACAAGATAATCTGAAATCTGAATAAATGTGTAATCTGTATCTATATCCGATAAAGTATCTCAGAAAAGAATAGAAAGGGTTGATAGCCAGGACCAAGTCAGGAAAACAGTACCCATTTCTAAGTATTTTAAATGGAGGGAATTTAATATAAGAATTGATTATGAAGGTGGTGGAAGGGATAAGAAGCCAAACAAGAGATGGTGAGCTACCCAGAGGTCAACAAAACAGGAAGTTGCTGCCACCCTTAGGATTGAAAAAATATAGGGACAAGGTGAGGTTACAGAGGCTAGGGACTGCCTTATAGAAAGTAGGCCATAAGAGAAAGGGGCTATGAGGAGGATGGCTTGAACCACAGGGTTCAAGCACTGTTGTCAACTGTCCCCTAAAGCTGACAGAGATACCCTGAGTCCTCTGTTCCTCCTGCCCTCCTCTACCTTCCCACTGACTGAACCTGGCCAGAGCCTGTTGATGAGGCAATCTGGGAAATGAGGTTTGCAGAATCACCAACAGAGATGTATTCCAACCTTGGAGGAAAAAGGAATCTTCATGCCTACGAGGTATTGACTGAGGAACTGCTTGATAGATTGAAAAGGAGCCATTTTGGTGCTGGGTTTCAGCATTTAGCTGGAATGACTAAAGACCCAGAAGTTTGAAGCCAGGTGATTATTTCGTTATGAGTGTACCTGTTGCATAAGATGTTAGAACCACAGGAAAAGGAGGGGGATGACAATCCCACATCTTTTGGGAAACTGCTTTTTATTTTCCCCTCATCTAGAAAGCCCTTAACCACAATGTTTCAATAACTTTCACCAAAAAAAGCTCCATTATTATTTATCCATGCCATCTGTATATGTTATTGATCAAACCACTATTGACCAGGGCAAGAAAATGACTTGCCATCATGGAAGGCCAATGGTGATTCTTTGGCACATTAAAAGGTACAAAGGAGAAAGATAAAACTGTTAGTGTCTTTGCTTTCTGGAGACTTGCTTTCAGGCTGAGGGATGTCCCTTTGAAAACGTATTAGTCTTAAGAATGAGAGAGGGCACTAGATAGATTCCATCTCATACATGCTCTAAATGCTCAACTAATACCTTGACTTCGTCTCTCTGTCCTAGACCATAACACTTGTTTCTTACAAAGTGCCAGATTCTGACTCTCTTCCCAGCACAGAATGGGCTCCCTAGCCATTTCATTACCAGAAATTACAGTGATCATCTGCCTAACTGGGAATAGCATTATCTGAAACACAATTAGAAGTAAACTGAAATTCTAGGTGGGCCAGTGATGACTAATCAGAAATATGGCTGCCTGGCACACCACACCAGATCATATCTCGGGATCATTACAGGTTGTTTTCATTTTCAAGAGCACCTCGATTACCATTAATGTTGCTGGAATATATGAAGCAATTATTAATATCTTCCACTTAGGTATCAAGGAAATGAAGCACACAAAAGTCAAGGGACATCAGGATCAAAGGCCTGGGTCAAAACATTTTCTAAGTAATGATTTGGTATAGTGTGATTCTAAGTCTGGATTTCTCACCCAGTGAGAGTAGGGAAAAAAGTCACTCTGAAAAATTGGACCGCTGAAGGCTAGAAGAACGCACCCTCATCTAACAAGGTAGCAGGGCACATGCTCCCGGGGAAACATGCTACCGGAATTTCTCAGAAGACAAAAAGTGCTAGAGTATGGCTCTATTTGCATCTGGAAATAAATACAGGAAAAATCACCTCCATGTGAGTTACAAGGACCTAGCCTCAAGGTCACCGATTCTACCAACACCAAATCTCCCCCTCTTTAAGGCAAAACAAACAAACCAAAAAGGGGCTGCACATTTGCTGGCCACAGTGGAATAGAATGTTCCAAAGCATGTTGCCTGTGTTAGGCCTTGCAATCATGCAGTTGCACAATGGCAGAATGATTCCTTTGTTGTTCCCACTCTGAACTTTGGGCCAAAGCTTTATTTAGGTGAACCTAAAAGGCTGAGAACCAAGAAGTCACACAAGAGAGTCAACTACCTATCTAAAAGAGAAGGATCAAGAGCCTTGACCATCAGTAGCTCAAACCACTCCAGATTATCTTTTTCTAAATTGCAAAGCTTGTCAGAAGAGGTGGAAATAGCATTGTATACCAGTTGCCAATAGCGGCATCCAATGGGAACATTTCTGGAGCTGCCTAAGGACAGCCATGGTGACTGGTAAGTCAAGCCATTCCTGTAACCGGAGCAAGGGTAAAGAATAATAAAATGAAGACTTAGTTTGTATCGGCACTCCCTGTACATTAAATATAAGAGAAGTGTCCCCAAATGAATTGCAGTCTTTTTGAAAATGATGCTCTAGGAAAAAGAACAAATATTGACACTTCAATAATGTTTGCCCAGCAATCAGTGAGCTGTATACAGCACTCAGGGTATCTATGTTACTGGAATCAATTAGGAAAACGGAGAATTGATATCCTCCAATGAGAAATATATGGTAACTGCTGACATTACAGATAACATCCGCTCTGCAGATCATCTCTGAAGTCATAGGCCTACCCCACACTGTCACTGACGTTGAGGGAATCGGTCTGAGAACATAGCTTACTTCAGTGATGCTTCCCATTGCTCTTATCAAACACCGTCTTCCTTGATGTGCAATTTCCATCCCCTGCAACTAATTCTTCCAATTCATTCATTCATTTATTCATTCACTCAGCAGATTTGTTGAGAACTTACCTTGTGCTAACACCACTTTATATTATACAGAGTCCCTGGTTCTAGGGGTTTTTTCGGTGGGGAGAAGGGCAGATGGAAACCATGGAAAAGTATAAAGTAAGACACTTTCATATAAAAATAAAAATGAAGGAGTCATGTGAAGATATGAAAAAAGAGTAAAAGAGTATTCCATCTAGAGGACAACAATGCAAAGGCCCTGAGGTTATCCAACTGCCTTCTCTTTATTCTCCTGTTATGTTTAGTTGTTCTTTAGTTTCTGATTGTTTATCAGACTATTTGCTTCTTCCTTCTTTCTCTTCTTTATCCTTGCTTCTTTCATGTTATTACTTATCTATTATTTATACTCCCAGAGGTCTTTTAAGAGTGTCTAATGACTATGAAGACCTCACACCATAAAGACTTCTTTTCCCAAATAGAACTGTGTTCTTTTTCAGATGCCCTGCTCTCTCTTTTCAAATAGATTTTAAGTTCCTTGAAATAAGGACACACACAAGTATCTTAGATTTTTATGGATTTCCCAAAGTACCCAGTTTAACAAGGACCATACAGGAGAGGCCCAGTATAATAAATGCTGTTCAAACTAAAATGCTTAGAGTTGGAGAAGCTTCTTGAGATAAATTTGCCCACCCGATACCTTTTTTTGACTCTATCTTCTTGATCTGCTGTCTGTTTGTTATACGTATTCAGTTAATCTCCAGGGAACTAAAAATTTTCCAAGTATTCCGGGGAAGAAACCCTTAGATGTTGCCAACGGTTTTTATTTAGCTGTGTTTAGAGTATCAGTTCTCATCCTGTAAAGTAACTGATAAGGTCTTTATTGATAAAGGGAATCCAGTAACAAGCAGTTTTTAGGTAGCAGGTATGTAAGTACAGTGTAATCAGGCAGATGAAATTGAAAGGTAAAGCTCATTAGCTTCTTTTAATAGGATATGCTTCCAATGAACCAACCAATGATTTATACGATGTTTGGGGAAAGCCCCAATCCCCAGCTTTTGGAGCCAGTGAAAATGTCATTCTCAGGGTTCCTCTTTAGAGAAAGAAAGATGTCATGCCCTTGAGTGAGATGGGGCTGGGGTGAGTGTTAACGTGCATTTTCAGTCTGTGGATTTCAGGATCACAGCTTTGGCCACCTAACCTAAAACTAGTGTCGATGAAAAGGGTTTTTATAGCAGCAAGCTGGTGCCATAGTGATAGGATGGTTGCTAAGGATGTCATTATCACTCTGATTGCAGGAATCGGTGAGTTAATTGGCATGACCTCATTCAAGTCCTCGGGGCCTACCTGTTCACAAATTACAAAGGAGACAAAAAGTTGATCTTTTTATAGTGTCAGGAGGCAGCACCTGTTAACATATAACATTAGAAACAAGCTATAACACACATTATTTATCTACCTGTTAACTTTTTCTCACACTGTATCCTCTTTCCTTCTCTTTACTACATAGAATTGAGACATGCCCTTCTGAACATTTTTTTCCTTGCTCTATTTTCCCCATTCCCTCTAGAGGAAGGGGCTCCCCCGCCTTTTTTTTGGTCTAAAAATCAGCCATTAAACTGAAGAAGGCTCAAGGAAATGAACTGAAATGTCTCATAGGAAGAAAAATAGCACTATGAAGATGAAAAAAAGCCTAGGATAATGGAGATTGATCGCTTGATCTATCTATGGCCTCAAATAAAACTGATTGAATTTAACATGTTAGGTTACAGTTAAGAAGCTTAGTTGTTTCAGTCAGGGTAATATAGTTTCAGATTTTCATAGGGAACCATTTATTTATTTTTGCATTTGTGAGTCATTTAGTCATTCCCTTGTGAGTGAGAATACATTTATTTTCCAACTCCCTGCTGTTAGGCGTTCTATTAATACCACACTAGTTGAAATAAATGGAGCAGTAGAAACTGTTTGGTGGTGAATTTGTTTTTCAGATTTTTTTTTGATTCTGCTATTTTGGTAAGTTGGCTTCCTGACCTCTCTAGTGGTTTAAATAAAGTTTTAACTTCTCTTTCTCCTCTCTAGTTCCACATGGGATTGTTGCTTTTGCTTCAGTGTGGACACCTTCAAGGCGACCAAAAGCCCTATAATCCAAGAAATGCATCTTAAAAGAGTGGGTGTATGATAAAATAAGTTTAATCAAACAATGAGATTGCCCAAATTATGGGGAAAGTGACAATTTTCTCAGCCAGAAGTTTTCTTTCCACCCCTTTGTCCTCTGTCCAAAAAGAAAAATCCAACCTAATAAAGAGGGGAGTTAGTTCTACAGGTTATAAGGATGTGGCAAGGGTCCTGTTTTCCAGGAATCTAGAAGTATTTTCAAATGTGTTTGATGGTGCTCCAGCACAATAAGGTTTGCTCAGGCGCCTTCCTTCGGAGTAAAGCTGAGCAAAGATAACGTCCTTGTTATTCTGGGCAGCTAATTCCTGTCAGTAATTGTTGTTTGTGATGAACAAGATGCAAGATAAAGGCTGGCTGGGGTTGGGGGTGCTGGGAGGAGGGTCCGCTAGGCTTTGAACCACAGCCAGCCCTCGAGGCTGATTTGGCAGAGCCCCAGGAGGGCTCCTCTGGGGACGCGTTCAGAAAGGCCCCAAAGGGGTATTGGAGGAAAGCATGTGGATCTACACATTTTCCGGCACTGGCAAAGGTCAGGCAAATAATCGAATCGCTCTTCCTCCGCTTTCAGTTCATCGACTGCACTGATGGAGAAGGGGTGGAGAGGGAGTGGTAGGAGGCGGTCGGTCCTCGTCCCGGCGAAGGGGAGGGGCTGGTCAAGGACACCACTCCGTTTGCGACGACGCTCGGGGCTCTCACGGAAGCCTTGGGAAAGACAAAGACTGGCAAGGATACAGGCATGCAGGGCACGCGCATTCACAAACACACACGCAGCACTTGCAATAGGAGTCAACAGGAGCAAGGATAATTTATGCCTGGGCTTGAAATACTGAGAGAAAGCCAACGAGGAGGTGTAATGTGGCGAGGGGGGGGGGGGGGGGAGGAGGAGGAAGACGATCCCTTGCATTTCTAAGTGTTCGCCATTCCCTAAGCTCTTCCATTGTACCTATGCCTGAGATAGGTGCTCAAGGGCTCGCACCGGGAACTGACAAATGAGGCACCGGAGGCTCAGAAAAACAAAGAGAGTCCTCCGAAGGCCCAGATCACAGATTCAGGCAAGTGACAACTCCAGTTCAGGGGTGTGTGCTGAGCTGGTGCTCATGACCCCCTGCACAGGTGTCAGTAGCTGAGAGTAGTGTGTTAGAGGAAGGACCAGAGATCAGGAGCCCACCCGGCAGGCGTCCACCTGCTTCATGTCGAGACTTGTGCCTTGGCAAGGTTCTAGACTGTCTCTGATCATTTTCACTTGTTTTATGAAACCAATAAAATCAAGTCAATGAAACATTTTACTGGCACTGCTGGGTATCTCCTAATTGGTCTGTAGTTGGAATCCCCATTATTGCCAGGGAGAAAGCAACTGCTTCAGCTCCTTAAAGATTACTTAGGGGTAGATTTATGAGGAGGAAACAGGAACAGGGATAGAGACTCAACTTCCTAAAGCCATTTTCTTTTATAGAGGGGGAAGCTTTGGCCACCAACTTCCCACCAGTGTTCCCAAAAATTTTCACCAAGCTCCCTCCTCCACTCTCATTTTCATCAACACACTGCAAATCACGAAATGGACTTCCAGGGGCCTGCCCCATCCAGAGGCGGACCATCCCCTGAGACAGGTCCCAATCACATCCCACCTCCGTCTTTGGGCCAGGCTGGCTGCTGGCTGGGAGATCGGTGGCTCTAGTGCTTTTCCTGCCCGGCCTCCCTAAGGCTGGTTGATGATACGGATAAGGAGGTGGCTGCTGCCTCTGCCACCCTGGCCATGGTGACTTTGCATCATGCTGGGGACAATGAGGGTAGTGTTTGCTGGCTGTGACTCTCATAAGAAAATGTCACTGACTACGTTTGGAAAGGGCGCGCTACTTGGACACTGTCATGCTGTAGCAATCAAAACTAATGAGAAAAGGAAGAAAAAGTGCACAAGCCTGTTATTTCTTCAGCTTTAGTGCCCAGGGTCTGGAGTAGGACCTACATTCAAATCTTAGCTAAAGCAGACTGAGAATCTTGGCCCAGTTATTTCACCTCTTTTGTGCCTCAGTTTCCTTATCTGTAAAACAAAACAAAGCAAAACAAACACAGGATTAGTACCTAATTTACAAGCTTATTATGAGGATTCAATTATATTATTTGTGTGAAGCAATTAGCACAGAGTCGGGAACACAATTAGTACTTGACAAATGTTAGTTTAACAAGCCTCACTCCTTCCGAGGTCCCTGTGTCTTAGCTACCCTTCAGCTCTTCAATTCCTAGAACTTAACTAGGTAGGTAGGTAGTCATCCTGAGGAGACAATAGCAGGAAAGGATTTAAATTTTGACTTTTATATTTTGATGTTTCTTCTAAATACCTCCCACTGAAGTGGTTACAGAGAATGCTGCAGAACGAGAGAAATGTTTATAAACTCTTACAAATGTTGACTTTCCTATTCTGCTGAATCTCATGATTCGGTACATTCCCAGGGAACGCCTCATGATTGATGGATTTGTCATTATTAGAGTCATTGTCAGGTGCCCATATAATCCTCACGTAGTTTTCATGTTTTAGCAGATTTGTCGTCAAAATGAACAGACTCCATTTTGGTGGGATGTGGAAACATTCAGTCTCACATTAAGATGTGACTCCATTTTCTGCAGGAAGTTAGAGCAAATAGAACTCATCCAGCCTGCTGGTAGATGTCCGCTCAGATTTCCCAGGGACAGTGCAAATGCTGAAATATAAAGAAAGTCCATTCTGGTTGGCATGTGAAAGGTGGTAGCCCAGCTATTTCCCATCAGCGGAGGGATTAACACTTTCGGGGATGGTTAGGCGACAGCATGAAAGGGAGGAGCCCAGAGACAGAGAGTTCAAAACATTTGGACATCTTGGCAGGTGGGCAACATCAGGGATGTCTTTGGGTAAATGGGAGGGGGCACAGATACAGGTTTTCGTCTCACAACAATGGGTTGAAATTGTACAGTCTGGTCCAGCCCTAGTTCTAGAGACTAAATACGAAGCAAGTTATGAAGATAAGAGCTTCAGGCCTGAGGTTAGGAACCAGCTGCCAGGATTAGAGAGCAAGCGGGAACTACATCTTAATGAAAGCAGTAATAGCAATAATAGCACACACTCACATAGTACTGACTACATACCTCCACCCACCATATGCTTTAGCTGTGTTAACTAACCCTCACAATATGCCTCTGGGTTAGGTATTGTTGTTATCATGCTCATTTTTCAAAGGAGGAAACAGGCATAGTGAATAATGAGGACACACAGTAAGTACCAGAATTGAGATTAAACCCGAGCTATCTGGATCTAGCATGCAGACTCATCCACTGCATCCAATGTCCCCTCAAAGCAGATAATCTTTTAATTTCATAGTGTTCAAGAACCTTGGACAGGGTATCGCCTGTAGGTGAGTATTGAGAAGCACTGGCTATGGGGCGGATGGGACCCAAGGTGTAGGAGTTAGGCTTACCCTGATACTGTGTTCCAGTGTCCCTTGGAGAAAAGCATCTCAGGTCTTCTCAATAAGTGGTAGTTTATGTTCCAGTCAGGAGTTTTCTACCCTCCAGTTTAGATTTTGGCTCAGTGCTCAGTTTTCCCTAACCCAGAGACTCCCCTAGGAAACCAAGTAATTTCTAGCATTGACCTGTAGAATTTAAGGCTGCTGTAACAGACGCAAAGATTCATCTGCTCTGGGGTCAGACCATGATGAAGTTCAAGAGAGAAAGTGAAAAGTATTTGTATTTTACTGTATAAATACTTTTCTTTGAAGAAGAGAACTTGAATTTATTGCAGGTCTACATATGCACTTTACATAAATAATCGCTTTCAACATTTGCAATGCATTAATTTCCCAAGGCTACAACATTGGGTGTATGTATTATTAATACAACAAATTGGGTGTCTTAGAACAATAGAAACTTATTCTCTCCTGGCTCTGGAGGCTGGAAGTCTAAAATTGAGATGACACCAGGACTGTACTCCCTCTGACACCTGTAGGAAAAGGATCCCTCCTTGCCTCTTTCTAGCTTCTGGTGATTTGTCAGAAATCTTTGGCCTCCTTGGTGTGTGGATTCACCACTCCAGTCCATCTTTACAGGGTGTTCTTTCTGTGTCTCTTCATATTGTTTTCCTTCTTTGCATGTTTTTCAGTGCCCAAATTTCCCGTTTTTGTAAGAATACCAGTCATATTAGATCAGAGCCTATCCTAATGACCTCATCTTAACTTGACTGCATCTGCAAAGGCCCTATTTCCAAATAAAGTCACATTCTGAGATTCTGGGGATGAGGTATGTGGTGGTGGTGAGGGTATACACAACAACCCTATTCAATTAGTATTCCCTTTTCCTTCTTGCAGATGAGAAAAATGAGGATCAGTTTCACTTAACTACTCAATGGTGGAGAACAAGAATCATACCCAGTCTGATTCCAAGGTCTATACTCTTCCTATCCATATTATTCTGCCTTCTTAGAAAAGCAAGTAGTTTGATTCCTTAAGTGACACTGAATACCTTTTAAGAACCCATGTGTTTGTTTATGACATGACTCAATCTTGCTAGTGACCTAGAAGCTCTGTTGCCTACTCAACGCTGGTTCTTCGAATAAGTCTTCTGTTATTGCTGCTGAATAAACATGATGTACACCCTATATTATCAAGGGGATTCATAGATGAACATGTGCTAGGTACCTCTAAAGGTAGATGCTACATCCCAAGCGGTCTGCACTGCTCAGGAGAGTTTCTCACACTATCTAAACACAGATGTTACATGATATGTTTTACCCCGGAAAGCAGCATTTGTTGTACAAAGAGTCAGAAACTTGGAGAGATATTCCTATATTGGCACCTGATGCCTTGAAATAAAGTGTTCGGCCTGGAGCACCTCACTTAACCTCTCAGCCTTACCACCTGGGGTCTGGAGGTAATGATAGCCTGCTCCTTGGAGGAATAATTTGGGCAGCTTCAGAAAGTCCTAGAAGACTTCGGCAAATGGAAATGCTATATTGACAGCAAAAACGCTAGCTGAAAATAATTGGTATTGATAGAATGCCATTCTTAGGGATTCCACATTTCTCATGCCGGATCCCCATTTTTATACCTCAGGAATTAGAAGAATTTACCTGGAATGTTGTTAAAATTAACTTATCCCCAGTCTTCTTTGCCTTTCTGTTTTCAGTTAAAATCATACTTCAAGTTCTCACTGAAAACTGAACACTGAGCCAAAGGGGAGGTTTGAGATTATTAACTACCATCCATCTTCTGAGAGTGAATGTGTTTCTGCGTCAAAATCTTCCTTCGATTTCCTTCTTTGATAAAATGTATTCAGCATCTAGTCTCAGAGGCAAGCTCCTCTCTTCTAGTCTTCCTGACTCACTCAAATTATTTAATTATATTGTTTTCACTATCCCTTACTGTCTGGCTTTTGGATACCCATGTAATTATCAGATTAGCTCCTATGTAAACTCCTTGCTTTTGGTTTTCCTTCCAATATGCTAAATATACGTCTAGTGGCAAAGAGCTGGCACTGGTACATTAAGCAGCCCAGAATAGAGTGGAGCCAGATGTAAAAGAATCTCATTTCACTTGTATTAATAATGCTCCAGAGCTGTAAAGATTCCTGCCTATGTTGAAAACCTGCTTGGAAGAGAATGGCATCATAGCACTATTCTGCAGCTTGGGTCCCATTTATCTTTATTAAGAACCAGCCCATTCATACGTTCCAAATAAAAAAGGCAATGCAATCCCATTATACTAATTTTTCCCTATGAGTAGGAAGGTGGCCAATTAAAATTATTAGAAGTAACACCTTTGGGTGGGTCTAAACTTTCTACTTGCTTAGAGTTCATGCCCTTCTCAGCGTCTCTACTTGCTTTAAAAAATGATAGACAGATTTGAAGCTGCCCAACTTGTGCAGGAATGTTTCCAGCCTGCGCATTTCCTGGCAATCCATTATTTGGTCAGAAATGTAGTTATTTGGTAGAGTGTTTAGTCCTCAAATGCTGGTCACTGCATGTGAACAAAGAGAAAACAATTTAACTTACACAAATGCCATTGTTCAATCACTCATCTGCCGTGAAGTTGTTCAAAACCAATAGAATATCTCTCTAGATCAGCACTATCCCACTGCTGCATATAAATGAATGATTAGCCGAGAGAATCTATAAATGGCATTGCTTGCTTTAATTCTAGTTTTCTGTCTGTTGCTGGACTTCTTCAACCACTTGAAAATATAACTTCTAATCATAGCACTTTTTATTTTTATTTATTTTTTTAAAGATTTTTTTAATTTTTATTTATTTGACAGAAAGAGAGATCACAGGTAGGCAGAGGCAGGCACAGAGAGGGGGTGAAGCCAGCTTCCCGCTGAGCAGAGAGCCCGAAGTGAGGCTTGATCCCAGGACCCTGAGATCATGACCTGAGCTGAAGGCAGAGGCTTAACTCACTGAGCCACCCAGGCGCCCCTCATAGCACTTTTTAAAACAGTAGAGAGAATTGTTTGAGGGACTCCACTTGCTGTTTATTATCTTAGGTCTACAGAATTGAGACAATTCATGAAATAATCAACCTTGCAAGGCTCCTGTTTTATTACTTTATTTCATCATGTTTTATTCTGTTTCTGCCTTGGTCTCTATCTTCCATCCACCCTGGCACTCCTATCAACAACTCCTCAAATGTTTTACATAGATTTTTCCAATCCACCTCCCATTGTTTATTTAGTTTATTAGTGCTTATTTAGAAGATTGTGCTATGTCAGTTATATATGGTTTTTGTTATGTAGATGGTAGTGTGCTATAAATCTCGTTCTCTTACTTACTTTTCACATAACTTAGTGTTTCTGACATCTATTTTTCTCTATACAAATCCAGTTTATTGCTTCTTAGTCCTGGAGATTATGCCAGTACATGCTTATACCATTTCTGACTGTTGCATGTAGCATATTTCACTTATTCATTTCCCTAGTGGACATGTAGTGGATACCTAGATTCTCTAGTGGATAGTTAGATTGATTCCAACCTTTTGGCACCACAAATAATGTTACAATCTTCCATCACCGTGTTTCTGTGTGGATCTCTGAGCAAGAAATTCTCTGAAGTATATTCCCAAGAGTAGAATTTCTAAATTGTGACGGTATACACATACTAAGTACTTCCAGATTGCTGTACAGAATGTTTGCACCAATTTATAATTTCACCAACAGTGAGGGTAAAATTTCCTCACATCCTTGCCAGCACTTTCTAATTTTTGCCAATCTGGTGGGTGTAAAATGGTATTTCACTTTTTAAAATTTGCATTTCTCTGATTACTAATGAGGATGTATATCTTTCATAACTCAGTAGCTGTTTTCATTTCCCCTTCTGTTAATTGCCTGTTCCTGTCCATTGCCCATTTTTTTCTTTTGAATTTCTGTCTTTTTTCTTTTTTGCTTGCTTGCAAAGTCCTTTATATAGTCTAGATATCAATTCCACATCACTTCTGCAAATATCTTGTCCCTAAAATTTGCTGATTTGTTTATGGAAAAATGGAAATCTTTGATTTAGATGTGGTCAAATCCATCAATTTTTTTTCCACTAACAGATTTTCATTAGCAACACCTATATAAAATCCTTGTTTAAATTTTCCTTCTGATATGCTAAACACACATTTAGCAGCAAAGAGCTGCCTCTGGTGCATTAAACAGACTCAAATAGGGTCTTTCCTTCACCTTCCTTTCTTCCCCCATTTATGTATTCCATTTCATCCTTATAGAACTACTATTTCCTCCCAAACAGGTTAATGTGTTTTACATGTATCTTTTTAGGTCAAAATGTTCCTGAAATATGTATATTTTTGAGTGTACATAATTTAAAAATTTTTATAAATAGTACTTACTGTATTTTACCTGTCATTCTAACTTTTTTCATCAAGCATGTGAACATCTAATCCTTTGATTCTAACTGCTACATAATATTCCATATATGTACCAATTATTTTTTCCTACCCACATTCACAGGGATAAACACTCAGGGTACTTCCAAATCCCTCACATGTCCCCTTACAGACCCAGAGAATCATTTCCTTAGGATACATGCTGGAGTGGAATTGCTTGCTCATAGGCAAATGCCTACATAATAAGATTAAGGAGTGACAAATTGCCCTCTTGCCTTACCTTACTCCAGCAGTTCATGAAAGTCTCTCTGTCCCCACATCCTCACTTGGCATTTATTTGGCATTATCCAACTTTCTCTTTCTTTTTTGCCAATTTAATTAATTTAATTTAATTGTTTTAATTTGCATTTCACTGATTACCAATGGATGCTTATTAACTTTTTGGGTTTCCTCTTCTACAAATTGCCTTGCTATTTGATCTGTTAGAGTTGTTACCTTGTTGATTTTTAGGAGTTCTTTGTGTATTCAAAACAAACTATCCCTTGTTGGTTTAGATGCCACAGATATCTTCTATTTTGATAGTTACCTATGAGCTTTATCAGTGGTGCTTTCAACTGAGCTAAAATTCTTAATTATGATGTAATTTAATTTAGTTCTTTTAAATTTTTATGTATTTATTTATTATTTAGCCTTCTGATGTATGCTTCTGAAGTTTTGTTTTAGAAGTCATTCCCTGCCCTAGGTCACAAAAATACTACTTTACATTTTATTTTTTTAACCTAATTGCTTTCACTTATTTACTTTTCTTATTTGTTTATGTTTTCTGAAATTATAAATGTAAGTATTGAACTTTATCAAAACAGTGTTTTGCATCTGGGATGACAGGTAATTTTTATTTTTGTCCATTAATGTGGAAAATTATATTTATAGAATTTCTGATTCACTCATTCTTTCATTCCAAAGGTAAACCTGACTTAATTATGAATTATTTTTTAGTATACTATTATGTACTATTACTATACCATTTAGTTTATTTGAAGTTATTACATTCATATTTATACATGAAGCTGATATATACATGTCTTTATTATACTGTTACTAAGTGGAAATTATTCAATTAAACTCTTTTTCCATTTTGATATCAAAGAAATACCAACTTCATAAAATGCATTAACTAGTGTTATGAGATGAATTGAATTCATATATTGAAGTTTTAACCCTCAGCAACTCAGAATGTGACTTTGTTTGGAGATATGATCTTTACAGAGGCAATCAAGTTTAAGTGAGGTCATTAGAGTGGACCCTAATCCAGTATGAATGATGTCTTTATAAAAAGGGGAGATTTAGACACAGAGACACATATGCAGGGAAAATGCCATGTGAACAGGAAGGCAGTCATCTACAAGCCAAGGAGAGATGCCTGGAATAGATTCTTCTCTCATAGACTTCAGAAGGAACTAAACCTTCCAACACCTTGTTTTCAGACTTCTATCTTGCAGAACTTCAAGGCAATTAATTTCTCTTGTGTAAGCCACCCAGTTTGTGACACTTTATCATGGCAGCCCTAACAAATTAATACAACTGGCTTTCCCTTTTCCCACTTTTGGGTACAAATTATATAAAGTAGAGATTATTCAAAACTAAGCATTGAATTTATATTCATATATTTTCTTTCTTATGCATTTTTTCTTTTCGTTGGCATTAATCATTAATTTGTTTTCTACCTGCATAGTTTTATAGGCACCAAACACCAATTCACCCCTAAAATTTCTTCCATGTGTAAGTCTTTTCTCAACATTAGAACATACCAGATATTTTTAAAATTTCACTTTCTTGGAAGCATTTCTCCCAGATCTCTCTGATCTCCTTCTCTAACACAGTTCCTTAGCTCTGCCAAGTGACAATCATCCTGGAATCTCTTCTCCCTATTAATTTGAAGATCTCCTTTTTCTCTCCTGTGGTGAAGGTCCTGTTACTTAGATCCCATGTATTTTCTTTCTTTGTTGAGTCTCCTCAGTGGCTCACATACCATGGTGGCCAGGACAAAGGATGCAAATATTATACTTTCTCTTCAATTTCAGGAAATTCTTCATCATTGCTTTTTCAAATATTTGATTTCTCCATCTGGAGAGTGATTTCTCTCCTTTTGCAATGCCTAATTGATAGAGCTGTTAACTTCTAGTTCTATCTTTCATATTACTTAACTCTTATTTCATTCTTTCCAACTTTTATCCTTTTCTAATGACTTTTAGGATAGTTCTCATATGTAATTTTTTAACTCACTAATTCTTTCTTCAGCAATGCTCATTTACTTTGCTCACTGACATAACCATTGAGTTCTTGATATTGTGAAAACTAGCAGTTCTCCAATGGAATGTTTTTGTTTCTCATTCCCAATGGTCTACGGGGCTCCATCATTGCCCTGAGGTTATACCACATTGGACTGAACTGTCCTGCCTGGGGCAATAGTGGATGAGCAGGGATCTCCCAAGACAAAGAAAGCTGTTATGCAGTTATCTCTTTCCTTGGCTTCTGACCTATTTTCCAAGGCTGTTCTTCTTATCACTTTTGGTCTTCCCAAGGGTTATGTGCAGCTAGTGGTAAATTATTAAGGTTCTGTGGTCCCTTAACCACTTAAACTCTCATGTGGCATCTCCAAGATTGACCTGCAGTGGGAAGGTGGGGGCACCCAACAATCTGTACTAACCCACCATCTTGCCCAGACTCTTAAACCCAGATCATCATTTCTTTTTTTTTTTATTCCAGACCTTCATTAAATAATCTCACTAAGGTCTGGGGTTTTTTCCTTTTATGTGTTAATTGAGTGATAATATTTGTTCTTAATTTTCTAGGAATCTCAGGAAAATTGAAATCACAAGGTTGAGAATTATGAAATTCTTTTACCACACCTAGAAATAATTCTAATTATAAAAATTCCCAAGGTTATTGCTGTAACGCTAGAACTTTGGAAAAACAGACTCTATCCTGGTTCTTAGTGTCGTTTTCATATCAGAAAAGTGATCCTGACCTGGGGATGTTTGATGGGAGGAATATTAGTTATGGTCTAGGCTTCAGAGACAGATGGAGCTGGGTTTAATTCATGGATCCACCACTTATTACTGCATCTTAGTCATCTTTGTATCTCCAAGGCTTACCAGAGTTCCTGCACATGGTAAATCTTCAATAAATATTACACAAAAAAATTCTTAGCTTCACTAAACCTCAGTTTCCTTCTCTTAAAAATGGGGTTAATAAATTCCTATCATAATGCTTGGCAAGATGTATGTGCTCAATATTTGTTAGTTTCCTCCCTTACCTTCCTTTTCTTGTGGTCACTGCCACTATATTACCCAAGTAGCTTGTTATTTCAGTGCCCAAGGAAATCTGTGCTAACATGTTGTTATTATCATCTCAATTCTTAGAACAGAACAGGGAGGATGATTTTCTTTGGCTGTTATTCATATCATAATATCCTAAAAAGTCAATTACAAATGAATCCACATTGCAAAACGCATCCTAGAGTCTGAATCAGGTTAGGAGATATATTAAAGCTAATGAAATATCTAATTTAGAAACATTATGGAATCTGCAAATCTAAGGAATTGGCACAGTCTAATATAGAATTCAAAATTCATGTCATTCATAATCTCTTAGTGTTGTCTTTTGAAGGAACACTGAAGAAAATGTTAGATAGAAGTCTAACCTGGTCCTTTTGCTGTTGTTAAGTGGTATATTTTGTTTACTTTTTATATTAGAATTGGTGTGGATACTGAGACTACCAACCAGGGTACAGAATACAAAAAGACAAATACTGGAAAAGGTTGTCTTGACGTTTCCTTCAAGAGATTTGGTGGCTAAATCTGCAATGTGTTTTTACTCCCTCAGATGTTTCTAGAACAATGTGAGGTAGAAACGAGATCAAAGCCAGAACTATTGAACTATTGAAAACAAGTAATCCACCCCCTTGAGACTAGACCTTGGTCTCACTATCATTGTTTCCCATTCATTTTAGCATCATGAGCTGGTGTAGTAGAGTATGTGGTTGCAAACAGAAGGAATGTATTCTGGCTAATTTACATAAAGTGGGAATTTATAAATTGGGGGAGAGATTATAGTTGAGGGAGGCTCCCAGAATTGAAGAGAAAACTGAGGAACTAGACCAAGGGGGAAAAGAAGGAATCAGATTGCTTTAGTATTATCCATTTCAAGATATCTCATCAGGGTCTGCTGCCATGATGGGTAGATGCCACCCTCAAGATATTTAGGAGAGAGGCCCTGATTGACCTGGCTTAGTGACATTTCTATCACTTATTGAAGAGAAGGTGAAGAGCCTTCATTTACAGTCTCACCTAGTCTATACAGCCTGCAGGAGATAAATTTTCCTTAAAGGGAACTGGGATTTTGTCACCAAAAGACAGGGGAATGGATTCTCAATAAACAAAGAAAGAACAATTATCCATTATATATCATTCCAAAATACAATTTAAAAAAAAGAGTGTTTTAAATCAAAAAGTTCTTAATGAATGTATTCATGAATTTATAATTCAAATGTCAACAAGTCATTACTTAAACTTAGTGTCCTCTTACTTGATTATTGGGAGTAACTTGAGGAAATGCCATTGTCTTTATAGATTGGATTAAGGATGGGAGTAATTTCCCTGAAGAATAATTTGGGGGGAGATAAAGGATAGCAGTTGTAGTGGTGAAAAAGTTGACCTTCTGGGCTTGCCTACTAACCTACTTTATAATCAACACTGAGTAATTCAATTTACCCAGCCTTGCAAATCATTGAAAAATAAATAAATAAATAGACCTGTAAAAATTCTGCTTAGCCTGAAAAGTGTGCTTGGCTGCCATCCATGTTACCAGTTCTCCTCTTGATCCTGATGGCTTCTCTCTTGGACAAACTAAGAACATACCAGCTTTGATGTATTCAAACATACTTGAACATCTCTCTTACATGGCTTCCTGGGAACCAAAACCCCTATAAACACACACCCAAAACAAACAGAAATGAGGAGGTGTAAAGGGACAGAGATGATTGCTTTCTCATGAGGCTTAAGATAATTTCTTTTCCATCTGGAGCATGTGGCAGGAGGTAATTTTTTGCAAATAAATTAACCTCTGTGCTCTTTAGGGTCAATAACACTTTCCCATTTTACTGGAGAATTTGAATTATTGACTGTCTTGTGTCTTCATTCTCTAGAAGGTGAATTGAAGGAATTAATGTTTTTGAGGTTGTTTAAAGAAAAACAATTGGTATTTTGCTAATACTATTTTATTAATCCCTGACAGTTTTTGCAAAATGAGGTAGTGACTGAAAACACTAATCCCACTTTCTAGCAAGGCACAGAGAAGGTAAGTTGGCAGCTTTGGGAACAAATGGGTTTCAGAATATTCATAGAACCTTCTAGTATACACTGGTCCAGCATAAGATATACTAAGTGTCTTCTAGTTCAACATCTACGTTCCTGTGACAGCTAATTTTTAAGACTGTGGAGGAGAGGCTATCTTCCAAACTGATTGCATGCCAATTTTAACTAGTCGTGCCTTTAAAATTGAATTTAAACATTTGGAGCGCTCTGAAAAGGACCGAATAAATGGTCAGGCATCTCAGTATTTATCTGTGAGCTTAGATATCTATCTAATGCCAAAAAACATATTTTAGAAGGCCATGTTTGGACTCTTTATTAAAATAAACAAATAGCAGCAACAAAATACCTTTATGGGCTGTTGAAAAAAACATGGTGATGCAGAATAAAAAGTGGGAGGCTTGGAATTCCAGATAAAAATTCCAGCTCTGTCTTTTGCTAGCTGTGGGAAAATTATATAGTTCCTCCTAAAGCTTCCATTTCCTCATCTATAAAATGTGGAAAATATATAGCGTGGGTCTGGCAGTGAAAATTAGATAAGGCTAATGCATGCAAAGAACTTGTGAGCTCTGTACATACAATATGGATTCAGTAAGTGATAGCCATTAGAAAAGAGAATCCAAACCTGGTATGCAGGCTAACATGATGTGGGATTTATTATCTATTTGCTTTTTTTCACAGAAAGTAGATCACCAAGTTATTTTTCCTTTGGTGAAGAGCAGATGGGCTCAAAATAAATCTCTGGTTCATCACACACCCTCAGACAACTCTCCAGGAAAGGGAGGTTTTTGCCCTCCTTTGCAAGGTCAGTCTCTTTCCATTTTTCCCCCCAAATCCCTCCTCAGCCCCACAGGCACTTCTCCTTTATATGTTTAATTACTTCATAGCTTTTCTCTATAGTCTGTGTTTTATGTCTTCTTTCCTCTTGTGTAAGAAAGATAGCTTGTTTGATGATATTTCTCATCCACTAAAGAAAGTGCTAAGTCAAACAACTATGAGGTCTGAAGAGGTGACACTCCTCCTATCAGGAGAGCCAATGGCTAATAGCCATCATGCTAACTTTAAATATAGATTATTATTATTATTGAGCTTATAGCACCTTGGCTGTTTGCCCAGCATGTCCTTGCTAACGCAGGGTCACAAAAAAGAGTAATTCTCCGCCACAACTCAATAAGACATGGGATCTGCATGATTAAAATGGCCTTAGCATTTGGAATCCTGAAATAATGGCACTCCAAGTTAAATTAAAAATGGGTTAGATTGCTTGCAGGAAGAATTGCTATGACCCTGTACCTTTCTTCTTGCTCCCTTCCAAAGTCTTTATTGATTTCATTGTTGCTTAGATCTGATAACATCAGTCCTATTGTTTGGAAGAATTTAGGATGCTTACAAAGACTTAACTAAATCAATGAATTAATAGAGGGAGTTTGGAGAAACAAAGAAAAGGAGGTGATTTAAATACACACACACACACACACACACACACACACCCCAACAGAGGTTGCTGCTGCGGTAGACATTTTCTCTGATAAAAGCAGAGCAGAATTCTTTGTTCAGTAGTTGCTTTCTGGGTAAATGTGTTTAGTCAGGACATGAGACCACTGGCCCTTGGACAACTCCAGCTCATTTGCCCCACAGCAACCACGGTGCCCACACAGACCATTCTGATAATTAAATTCCCAGAAAACCTGTTCTGAATCACCCAATAATTGACTGAATTTGTATTTGGATGCCATTGCTGATGAGAATAAAGTACTATATGCAATAATGCTTTCAGTTTCAGCATGGTTTTATTACCTTATTGGACCACCAGGGACCTGGTACATCCCAGGGGGAATACTTCTCAATTTAATTAACCTGTAGACATTTAGCTTAAAGAGTAACAAATAACAGACAAATACTCCCCTTCCCCCTATTTGTCTCTTATAGAGAATTACAACTACTAATAATATAGTAATTGAAATCCAAAGTAAAACTACAAAGCCAGGGAGGTGATTAGGCAGTGAGGAGAGTAGAGCTGCAGAGGGCTAGTGGGGGTGTTCATATACCACCTCTGGTGAAATAGGGCTCTCCTTCTCTTTACTATAAACTGGGAGGCAGAGAAGAGAGAATTAGCTACTTTCATGGCTAGGATTTTAGGAGTCTCAGGAAAGGGCCCTGCTCTGCACAACCTCTTTCCTCACCGGCACACTGAGCCTTTAACCTCAAACAAAGCCATTCTTTCTATTGTTACATAGAAGGCTTGGAATGTGAAGTCTCCCTGGCGAGGGAAGAGATGATGTAAGCTCATTAACAACTAAGAGGTCAATGACTGATGTCACTTTCTCTCCTGAGGACTGATCCTGATGATGAAAAAAGGGGAGAAAGACCTGGGCTTTGAAGGGGGATAGGGAGTCAACGTTTTGGCCTACTTTGGCATATTTTTAGCTAGGGCTGTTTTCTTGGTGAAACATCATCCCTTCATCATCTGAGAGCAAATCTACTAGTATATGGATATATATTAAGCATTTACTCTGGCTAGGTTCTGTGAGAGGTACTTTCACACGCAGAATCTCTCATGATTATGACAACATTGCTGCAAAATATGATTCTAATCCCCTTTTGTGAGAGAAGAAATTGAGGCTGGTATGCATAAATTAATCTGAGATCACCCATGGCAGAGCAGGAATTGAAATCAAGGTCAGCCAGATTCCACACACCATATGCTTTTTACTCCCACCAGGCTAGCACATAATAGAGCTTGATCTAAAGTTTGGGGATGAATTTTTTCTTTTAAATACAAAACAAGTCAAAAGTTTGCCATTAACCTTGGAATAGTTTAGTGACAGTAGTCAGATGGATTAAGTCCATTTTATACAACTGGAAAAGGATGAGGTGCTCAGTGGTGGCTCAGTCTGGGAAGCATCTGCTTTCGGCTCAGGTCATGATCCCAGGATCCTGGGATCAAGCCCCTGAGTAGTCCTCGCTGTCTGGCTCTCTGTTCAGCAGGGAGCCTGCTTCTCTCCCTCCCTGTCCCTCTGCCTGCTGCTCCCTCTCCTTGTACTCTCCCTCTCTATCTCAAGTAAATAAAAAAATATACATATTTTAAAAAAAAAGACTGAAAAGGACTGTGGGACCAAACCAAGTTTCCACTGCAAAGCAGAAGGTAATTAAGATTCAGTGGTCTGATGTTATACCTAGTTCCTTGATTGACCTCTCCTTTTGGCTTTCTTTTGGGCACCTCAACTCAATCTGTGCAGAACTGAACCCACCATCTTATATTAGCCCAGTACCCATATCCCTTTCCTGCCCCAACCAATTCTTTCTTATATTTCTTTTTTTTTAAAGATTTTATTTATTTATTTGACAGACAGAGATCACAAATAGGCAGAGAGGCAGGCAGAGAGAGAGAGAGAGGAGGAAGCAGGCTCCCTGCTGAGCAGAGAGCCTGATGTGGGGCTCGATCCCAGGACCCTGGGATCATGACCCAGGCTGAAGGTAGAGGCTTTAACCCACTGAGCCACCCAGGCACCCCTTTCTTATATTTCTTATTTTGATTTCTGGATACCAACATTCATCTTTAGTCACTTAAGACAGGTATCTAAATGTATTTCTATATCTCTCCCTCCACTGAGCCTGCCAACTCTGCCCCCCAATCTATTCAGTCCTCTTGAGTATTCCTTCCAGATATGTCTCAGATAAGTTTTCTTTTCCATCTCCAATGTCAACTCCTTGGTTCACATCCCAGTCATTTCTTCTCTGGCCCTCCCCTGCCCTAATCACGCAGAAATTGATGACAAGTTGGTTTCACTAAAACTCAAAAGAAGCTTGGTACATAGTAAATGCTGAATGAATAAATGAGAAAATAAACAAAAAACAAATTAAAAACAAATCTACTCTCAAGTACAAATGCTAAAATAGCAACAAATCAGCTAGAAAAAAATACAAGCTGTTTGTACTCCTTTAAGTTGATGTAAAATATACACTCAGGGAGGTATGAATCTTAAGTATAAAGTTCAATCAGTTTTGTGAAAATATATACCTATGTAAACAACCCCTCAAGCAAGATATAGAACATTTTCATCATACTAGAAATTTCCTTCTTGCCTTTCCCCAATGATTAATGATATTGAGTTCTTTTCCACATGCTTATTAGCCATCCATACATCTGCTTTTGTGAAATGTCTGATTGTTTTTCACTCATTTTTAAATTTGGTTGTTCTTAATTGCACATTTGTAGATGTTCTTTGTAAATATAGAAGAGAAATTTTATCAAATAAAACTAATGTAAATATGTTTTCCTAGTTTTGCTGTTTCACCTACTTGTACTTTTTGAGGAAAAAAATTAGAATCTCGATAGTCTATCAGATAATTTTTTTCTTTTATACTTAGTGCCTTTTGTGTCTTACCTAAGAAATCTTTGCCAACCCCAGGATTCAGTGACCCTCTTCTGTTTTCCCATAGAAACTGGACATTTTCACCATTCTATTTCAGTTTAGAAGCCATTTAAGATCAATTTTGTGTATAGTGAGAGGTAGAAGTCACAGTTTTGTTTTGCTTTGTCTTTTCCCCAATATGGCTATCCAGCACAATTTATTGAAAAGATTTGCTCTCCCCATTGAATTGCCTTCTTGTCTTTGTTGAAAATCAGGTGACTTACTATGGGTCTATTTCTGGATCTGTTATATTCTAGTGATCTATTTGTCTATCTTGGCACCAATCCCACACTATTGATTACTATACCTTTATAATAAGTTTTAAAAACAGGCAGTACATCTAGTCCCAGGTTATCGAGATTAATTTGGCTATTCTAAACCCTTTGTATTTTTCCTGTATATTTAAAAACAATTATCCTGTCAATTTTCACAAAGTAAAGTTGATTGAGATTTTGACCGAGAATGTGTAGAACCTTTAATCTGTTTGGAGAAAATTGACATCTTAACAAGAGTGACTTTTCTAATCCACAAACATTCATTTTTTTTTCTTTTAGGTTTCATTTATTTCCTTATATGTACATACATTTATTAGATTTATTCTCACCAATTTGATCTTTTGATGTTATTTTAAATATTTTAAAATTTCATCTGCCAATTGTTTGTTGGTAGTATAATGTTAAAATATTTTAAATAATAATCATGTGAATATGTGAATAAACTTTATTTCATTTTTTCCCTTCCAGTCTTTATGATCTTTATTTCTTTTTCTTGCCTTAAGACTAACAGTGCAATTTGAATGGAAGTGGTGGAATTTACATGCTCCCAATGTTGGATTAGATCCATTGATTCACCGTTAAACATGGTATTAGCTTTAGGCTTTTTGTAGATGCAGATGTAAATCAGGTTAAGAAATATCACTTATATTTTCAGTTTGTTGAAAGTTTTCACTGTGAGTAAGTGTTGAATTATGTCAAATATTTTCCTGCCTCTACTAAGATGATCATATAGTTACTCTTTTTATTACCTGTTAATATGGTGAGTTCTATTGAATGATTTTAAATATTAAACCAGCCTTGTGTTCACTTGGTCATGATGTATTATTCTTTTTATATTGCACTGAATTCAAGTTTCTAATATTTTATTTAGGATCTCTGTGTCCATGCTCACAACAGATATTGGTCTGTAATTGTCTTTACTTGTAATGTCTTTTTCAGGTTTTCACATCAGGGATATCCCGGCATCATAAAATGAATTGAGGAATCCTTTATTCCTCCCTACACAACTTTATACTTTTGTGGTTTCCTTTTTGTTGCTCTAAGGCCATGATTCTCAAGGCATCTGAAGCAAAACAAAAACTGATTACTCCCTTTCCGAGAATTCAGTAAATCTGGATAGAGACCAATAATTTGCATTTTATACAAATTCCTAGGTGATGCTGATATGATTAGTCTGCAAGCCAAAGTTTGAGGACCACATTTCTAGGGTTAAAAATACATATTTAATTTATCATAATTTACTTACAGTTAATACTTTACTACTTCACATAAAATGTGTGAATTTCAACAATAAAATTACTATCTTTACATGTACCTAAGTAATAAAACAAAATCCAATTTTATCATTTTTTATTTAAAAAGCAAATTGCCACGTAGACTTCTGGAACACCCTGTTTCGGAGTTTCTTCTTTTCTCATACCCTCTCCTGAAAATTCTAGGTACTTCTGCTGTCTACAATTCTGATTTCTGCCTTTTCAGCTCAGCTAGGTGGCCATTCTACTTCAGCTCTGAATTTCTACATTGTGACAGGAAAAAGCCCCACTCCCCCAGACGAATGTAATGGAGGTTCACCTTGTATGTTTCTCTTCTCTCAAGGACTGCAATTCTTCATTGTCTGTTGTTCAATACTTAAAAACAATTACATCATATCCTTTAGCCATCTTTATGCTTGCTTATGGTGGGAAGGCAAATCTGGTACCAGTGGCTCTTTTATGGCTTGGAGCAAAACTTTGAAAGTTGTAACTTTAAGTGAAGATTCTATGACTAAGTACAAATGTGTTTGGTGAAAACAATGCAGTAGAAACTGAAGTCTAGGGGCACCTGGGTGACTCAATCAGGTGAGCATCTGCTTTTAACTCAGGTCATAATCCCAGGGTCCTTGGATCCAGACCTGCATTGGGCACCCTGCTTAGCAGGAAGTCTGCTTCTTCCTCTGCTTCTGCCTGCCACTCCCTTTGCTTGTGCTCTCTGTGTCAAATAAAAAATAAAACTTTTAAAAAGAGAGAGAGAGAGAGAAGAAACTGAAGTCTGCCTGGCTGCCATCACTTCACCCAACCACATACACAAACATATACCAATTATCTGCAAATTCTGAACTCTAGTTACTGTCGGGTGTTACAATGGGCTAAGACTGTGTGATTAGAACTTTGACTCCAGTGGTGTTTTATACTTTTTTTTTTTTTTT
>RCUC01123189.1:0-47200 GCA_003697995.1 Taxidea taxus jeffersonii
TACAAACTTAATCCTATGGATGGCAGTAGACCAGTATTTGTTAAATTTGGTAGGGGGTGGGGTGCTGAGGAATAAGAGGGAGGGATTAAGAAGGGCTAAAATGAAAATGTTCTGGGTAATGAAATCTACTCATTATCCTGATTGCAATGATGGTTTCATGGGGATATATGTCCAAATGTTTTAAATTATGCATTTTATATACATGTGTGTGTACTTTATTGTATGTCCATTATATCTCAATAATGCTGCTTTAAAAAAGGAAATAGAACCAATCAGACTCAGGAGCATACTCACTTAAAACACATATACTTGGAAGTCTGCACTACAATGGAGGAACTTCAACCATTCCTCCTCCCCTATCTTTGTCCTTTTTCCTCAGACTCAGATTCTAAGAAAGACAGACACATAGATTCAGACACACGCATGCACAGAGAGAAAGAGAAACACCCAGAGCGAGACTATACAGACACATGTACACAGACAGGGAGAGATGGACAGACATGGACAGACAGAGATAGGGCCACAGAAAGACAGACATACATACACAGAGGCACACAGAGAGAAGGAGAAGAGGATAGACAAAAAGAATGAGAAGTGCAGACACAGAGAGACAGACACAGAGACAGAGACAGAGGGACACAGAGAGACAGACAGACACACGGACGGACAGGGACAGGGAGACTGAGGGACAGGGAGATGGAGGGACAGGGACAGAGATGGTCAGAGACAGAGAAAGGTGGGTGGTGGACAGGGGATGGAGAGTCAAAGGCATAGGACAGGGGTTGAGGGGGATGGGAAGGAGGGACTGTGTAGAGATTAGGGAGGAAGAGACAGCAATAGAGAGGGAAGGAGAAGGTAATGGGGGATGGATAATGGGGGATGGAGGGAGGGATGGAGAAACATACACACAAGATGCACAAAGAAAGAGACATATGCACAGACACATATGCTCATAGATACAAGTGGACAGAGACAGTGACAGACATTTCTATTCCCATGTGCTTCATTTGCTTAGGAGATGGCACACTACTGTGGTTTGAAGACCCCATGCACAATAGAGAGAGATAATTTTTCCAAAAAATATTTGGGATATTATGAAAAGAGGAATGAATTCCCAAACTGAATGTATTTTCATCTAAACAATACATTTATTCCAATTAACATTCAATATTTTTTGATTGCCTACTCCATCCATGACAGGAGGGAGACTAGATTTAAGAAGACACTGGTGGAAAGGCAGGTAATCATTCTTCTTAGGAAGTGGTACAGTAGGGAAAATGCATATCAAAGGCATAATTTAAATACTCATATGGGTTCTTATCTAAGTGTCAGGACCTGCCCAAATTAACAAAATTACTTCACAGCATAAGCCAACACATATTGGTAGAACTTGGAGGGAAAGTTGCAAGGCCACAAAAATAGAGGCAGCATTGCAGGGATGATGAATACTTGATAGCAGGCATTCAGCAAAGAAGTCTAGAGTAAAGCAAGCTCCATTAAATATAGTTAAAAACAGAGTGAGCAATTGCAAACCAGAAGTTTAAGTGCTTTCTGCAAATAGTAAAATCAACCAACCAACCTTCTCACAAATAAAGAATAGCACAGCATAGGCTAAAGTTAGTTCAGGATCAGAAGCTGCGAAAGAAAGCAGCATTATCTACTGCAGACCAGAATAGACTTCTAGAGATTTTACCAGCTCATTTAACAGGAAGGATTCTGTAATAGGTCAGCACATCATATCTGTAGTAAGAAAATCTATGCTGACAAACTTCTCTGTCACTATGGGTGAAAATTTACCTAGAAGTTCAGTTCTTTCCATACATTCTGATCTATTTAATGTTGAGAATATTAGTAGCTATCTTATGTGTATTATTAGGAATGCATGACAGAATGTGCATAAAGCCCTTAATACTTTATTCAGTGAAAAGTAGAAATAGGTTAGAAATTATTATTAGAACTTTATATCATCTATAGTTTGTTAATTCTAGTTATATTTTATATTTTTCTAATTATATTTTATATTTTTAACTATATAGTAACTTACAGATCTTAATCTTTTTTCTTATATTCACAAAAGAAACTCTCCAGTTATGGTCACTGCTAGATATCTATTCCATAAGCAGCATGAGGACAGACAGAATACCTCACTTACTCTTTCCTCACTTTCTCCCCAAAGAATGTGTGGCACATATTTGTTGAATAATATGAATGCTTTGGGTGAATTATATCTGAATGTAGCAATCAGGATTCTAGTGGTCACCATCAAAAGATCAGTTATATAATAGCAGGGACAATCACCTAGTTACCTGAATAATTTATTCCTAATTAAATTTAACAATGACATAAGGCCACTAGGATCTCTAACATGTAGAATTCTATAAGCTTGAAGCTGCCCTTCCTGGGCTCAGATGTGATATCATCCCATATGCTTTAATAATGTGTTTTTGAAGAACATTTTTCTTATAATTATAGATAGAAATGTATAATTATATGTGTGCATTTATATATAGCAATATATAATATATAGAATACATATCTTACAATGAGTCAGTAAAACAACAACAACAACAAACCACCATCTTGCTTTCCTTAAGCCCTGAGAGATCCTCAAGTGATACATGCAACAGATAACTAGACTGGGTCTTTGTGTGAACAAATGCAGTACAATACAGGATATGAGCATTCAGAATGAAATGGTCTATTTATCCCATTTTTTAATTTTATATTTTTGAAAATATTAGTTACTTTTTAGCACCACATATTCCAAGTTTGTATATCTAATTATTGCATATTTTATTACTAGAAGTTTAAAATGTAATAGTGCAAACAGTATAGTCCTAGCTGGCAAACTTTTCCCTATAGTTTTTATGGAGACCCCCTCCCTAATCAGGATTTTGAGCCCTTCAACTGCTGAACTAGCAAACTGTTTGTAAGTTACATATGGTCCTAGCCAAAACTGCAGACTTTGCAAGACTTTCCAAGAATTTCAGAAATGGCACAAAAGAAAATATTAAGTGTATCCAGTAGTAAAGGTATGATGAGGAAGACACATTCAATGGCAGAGCAAATTTGTTCAGAAAAAGAGCAGCACAGGCAATCAAGATAACCAGTGTTACCACATTACCCCAAGAAATGTATTGAAAATTCTGGCCTCCATCTTTGCTAGAGATAAACTCCACTTCACAGCTCAAGTCATCCAAAATAGAAAATGCTTGATTCTTACTCTCTCACAAATGGGTGAAATAACAAACCAAGTAAAGGAAGGCTTTTACAATGGCCAGAAAGCCACCCTCTACCCTCACCCCTTCCTCACAGAAATCCTTCAAACCAGTCTACATGCCATATGAAATGAGATGCATTAAATTTATTTTACACATCTCCGTAATAGCCTTGGACCAACAACTTAGCAAACTAATGAAAGTAAACTTCTGACTCAGAAGGATTTCTTTCCATTTGGAAATATTGCAGCCAAGGATTTTTTTCTTCTTTTTTAATACAGAAGGCCACTAATGTCATAAGAGAAGTGAATTGTAATTAAAACAGCATCCTGATGATGAAGAGGAAAGATGCATGCTTGACTTTGCCAGGGCCTATGCAGCAGGGGCCTTTTTGGAAGTTAGAAACAATTGGATTGGCCAGAGTTCATTTTGCTGTGCATGGAGCTTCCTGTTGGCTGGCCTGACATAGGGTGTTATTAAGCAATTTGGGCTGGAGCATCATTATTCTCCATGAAGAATTTAAAGAAGATCTTGACTTGAGCCTATTGCAAGAGGAATCATGCTGTGCCATGCAGTATAAAAATATCATCAGTCTTATGCCACTGGCACATTCAAACACCTAGCGGGATGAGCCAGGCACCAATGTTCAAGGTTTTATATAAGGTAACAGCTGCTTTGGTCAGACAGTTAATTAAATATGTTAATTTCCCATACAACCAACAGTAGCGACAACAGATCAAAGAGGGATTTTATGACATTTCTGGGTTCCCTCCTATACCCAGGAGGATGGATTGTGCCCACACCATCTCCCAGTCTCCTTTGTGCAGTAATGCTGCTTTTCCCCTTTGGAAACAGCCCTGTTCTATGACACTGCAAATATTGTACATGCTTTGGTACCACACTAACCATTGCCAATTGTCACCACTCCAGTCTTGAAAGGCTATTTGGGTCTGATCCCATGCTAGTGTTTGGTTAGTCAGTAAATATCACAAATCATGCTGAAGGTGGGGAATGGGCTATTTCTCCATTTGTGTCATTCTGGCTTGGCATTTATGTTTCATCTTTGTGGAACTGATAAGAGCATGAATTATAAATCACATAAGTGTAATGGCTAGATGCCATCCTAGGTAGGGGGAAGCATCAAAAGCTTGAGGAGATGGTGTTATGAGTTAACTACATGGAATACCTAAAACTGAGAGTACATTGTTGGAACATAATATGCAAATGTGCTTTCTGGCAGTATGTGACATTATGAAAGGAAGGAAAGTCTCAATTTATGAGAAGAAATAATCATAATATCTAAGAGTTATAAATGGAACAGTGACAGAGCTATGGAACTATCTATCATTTTGGGGTCATATGTGAATCTTTGAAGATTGCTAGGGATATGGTATTCTCATTGTAACAATGATACTGTTTTTATGCACCTAAATGAAAGCTTCAGAGAAGGACCATTAAAGAGGAACTGGAGCAGGTAAGGATTTGGGTGATCAACATTTGGGTAGAAATACTTATCAGCTTCCAAGTTTCCTTGAGAAATTGGAAATACTCATGGTTGTTGATTAGGGAGTCAGAATTCTCATGCCTACTGTTACTTTTTGGGAGGCATGACTTTTGTATAGCACAGGTACTGTCCTGTTTAAAAAGATCTACATAGGGGTGCCTGGGTGGTTCAGTGGGTTAAAGCCTCTGCCTTCAGCTCAGGTCATGATCCCAGGGTCCTGGGATCGAGCCCCGCATCAGGCTCTCTGCTCAGCAAGGAGCCTGCTTCCTCCTCTCTCTCTCTGCCTGCCTCTCTGCCTGCTTGTGATCTCTGTCTGTCAAATGAATGAATAAAATCTTAAAAAAAAAAAAAAAAGATCTACATAGATCATTAAATCTGAATGTAAAGTGATAAGGTAGGAAAGGCTAACAAATCAGGATTTCTGTTATGGTTGTAAGCCTGTCTCTTCTTTCTCATTTGTAAAATGAGGGCCTCGAGAAAATAAGCTTTAAGAGCACATCCTAGTCTAATTTTCTATTTGAGAAAATGTAACAACTTCAAAACATTTTGACCTGTCCCGATTGTCTGGTGACTTTGAGTAATTTACCCGAGTCTCCAAAATTCCATGTAGCTAAGGATGTAATATGTGTGTAAATGATTAGTGAATTACAACATGCTAGGAAATATTTGTTATGAGATTCTCTGTTTTAGATGTATAGTTCATTTTTTCCATAAAAATACAATTGTTTCAAAATTTCAAAATAATGTTATTGGTATAATTTAATCCAAGCCCAAAGTCCTGAGAACTAGAAGCTCTGATATCCAAGGTCAGGAAAAGATGGGCATCCGAGCTGAAGACGGAAAGTTTGCCTTTCACTCTTTTGTTTTACGTGAGCCTCAGTTGATTAGGTGTGCCTGCCCATGTTGATGGGGCACATCACTTTCCTCTGTCTACTGAATCAAATGTCAGTCTCTTCCAGAAATACCGACACAGACACACCCATAAATAATGTTTTACCACCTATGTGGGCATCCTTTGGCCATTCAAATAAACAAAAATTAGCCATTGCAAGTGACTGTTCAGTTTTTTTCCTTTTCCTAAGTTCATCAAGTGGATCAGTGGGAATTCAAGTAGGAGAGAGCATAAGTAACAACAAAGGGTTAAGGATAACTTCCAGGGCACAAGAGGAGAGAAAAGTTCAACATCTATCTGTTTAATTTGATTTCAAATCTTTAGGGCCAGTGTAGGTTTCTCCTGAGGGAACAAGTGTTCTAATATATATATGTATATATATTAGATGTCATATATATGATATATATATATATATTTATATATATATATAAATATGTCACATATATATTAGATGTCATATATATGATTTTTATACATATATATATATAAATATGTCATATATATGGCATATTTCTGGTTGGGAGAGTGAGAAAGGAGTGATTCTTAAAATTACATAAATCATAATCTTCAAGTCCATTTTTAGCACATTATAGTTTATAAGCTATTGGGAAAAATAGTGATGATTGATAAAAGGTTATCCACTCTTTCCTGAATGGGCGGCTGGAAGATGGGAGGGCATGCAGCTAGAAGTTTCCCAGCCTATGTTGGTGTATTAGTCAGGAGTCTCCAGAGAAGTCAAATCAATAGATTTTATATATATTTAAGATAAATAAATTTATTATAAGGCATCAGGTCATACAATTATAGAGGCTGGGAAGTCCCATGACTTGCTTGCTGTCTACAAATTGGAGACCCAGGAAAGCTGGTGGTAATAGTTCAAAGGACCAAGAACCAGAGAGGCGATGGTACAGAGGTCAGTTCAGGTCTGAAAGCCTAAGACCAAGGACACCAAGAAGGAAATTCAGTGTCCCAACTCCTTAGTCTGGCAGGGATAATTCAAACTTCATCTGCATTTCTATTCTATTCAGGTACTTAACGTTAAGATAACCTCTTTAGTTGGGGAGAACCATCTGATTTACTCAGTCCACCAATTCAAATATTTATCTCTTCCTGGAACACCTTTACAGATGCAGAAATATTTAATCAAGTATCTGAGCATCTCACAGCCCAGTCAAGTTGACAATAAACTAACCATCACAGTTGGGCATATGGATCCAAAGCACTATGATCCAACAGAGTGAAGTAGGGCATTTCTAGGTCAGTACCAATACCACAGTAACCCATGCAAACATACCAAAGGAAATGATGATAAAAAGTGGCAAAAATTCCACAACTGCCAAAGCAGAGATTTCAGTTCATGAGTCAGAATTTGTGCAGAGTTGAGATCTTTCCTCAGGCTTTTTAATGTAGTGACTGCTCTCTCAAGTGTAGCTCTCCAAGAAGAGGGTTGAAAGAGCAGATTCACTCTTGTGTGTTCACTGACAAAGTTTCATGATCCATTCACCTCATTTGCAGTTTGAGATATTTTTAGGAAAATGTCACAGAAATCTTCCTTGTTTTTTATCTGACATTGCACATATCTCTAAGAATTGAAATTAATATAACACTTATTTGGAACAGGCTTAGAGTAAGTAAGGTTGGAATTTAATTTCAGTCATTTCCCCTATATATTCCCTATACATTCCCTCCCTTTTTCTTTTCAAATCTTCTTTCACCACAATTTTTTTTAAGTTAATATGTACTTGGCACTGGTTTAAAGACTTTAGATATGTTATCTCTGACAAACTTTATGCCAATTTTATAAAGAAAGTAACTTTCCTTACAGGGAAAGAATATTTTAGTGATAAAGAACCCTAGATGTGCAGGTTTAAAGTAACTTGTCCAAGGTCACTTAGCCAGGGAGTGACTTAAGATTCCAATCCAAGATTATTTGGCTTTTTAACCAATGTTCATAACATTCCACCTCCAAACTTCCAGAGGCTGAAGCTAGAGAGCTCAGCAAGGAGTATGTGGTAAAAGTGAATCAAATAAAATTATTACTACATTAGAATGGAACCTTAGGTATAATTAATCCAACAGCCTCATTATTCTTATAGAGGAGGGGAAATTTGGGTCATTGGTCTTGGAGAACAAGCAAACCAAAGAGAAGAGAGAAATGGACTTGGAGAGAGGTCTCTAGTGAGTAAAGATCTTGGTCTTTCATCCCAAGTTATTCCTTAAAAAAAATGATTAGTTGTATTCAAATATAACATAGAATTACTGGTTTTGCATTTATAGAGTATTCTAAAATAGGTTCCCTTATTTGATCTGATCCCTATAGAAACACTATTATATAGTAGGGTGATTTTTTTTTAAGATTTTATTTATTTGACAGAGAGAAAGAAAGAAAGAAAAAAGAGAGAGAGAGAGAGGATTCCCTGCTGAGCAGGGAGCCTAATGTAGGACTTAATTCTAGGACCCCAGGATCATTACCTGAGCTGAAGGCAGATGCTTAACGGATTGAGCCACCCAGGTGCCCCAAGGGTGATGTTATAATCTCAAATTGATGGATAAAAACCCAAGATTTTAATTACAAAATTATCTTGAAATGACATAACTAGTATATCTAAACACAAATGTTTATTGGTTTTTTGATTTGCTTCTAACTGTAAGTGCAAGGTTCTTCCTGACCACATTATTCCTTTTGAGATAACACCAGGTTACTAAGTGATATTTCACAAATACTAAAAAAGTTTGATACATTTATGATTACCTTAAAAGTATTGAACTCAGGGACGCCTGAGTGGCTCAGCTGGTTAAGCGGCTGCCTTCGGCTCAGGTATGATCCCAGCGTCATGGGATTGAGTCCCACATCAGGCTCCTTGCTCAGCAGGGAGCCTGCTTCTTCCTCTGCCTCTGCCTGCCACTCTGTCTGCCTGTGCTCACGCTCTCTGACAAATAAAATCTTAAAAAAAAAAGTATTGAACTCAAATCAGAAACAAAGGAAATGAACTGCAATACAAATAAATATAAAAACCACATTTAGATTTAAAAAGGGGCATTGTACCGAATTGAGGGAATTTCCTTGTCACAAGCTTTCTGTGGATCAACAGTGAATACAATTGTTCAGAAATTGTTAATGAAAGCAAGGCAGAATTAGGAGAAATATATTGTTCTGGAGAATGGGAATGACAACTTTGTGTTCTCTGCATTGATCAGAACACAGCTATAGTTTTGGGTTCAGTCATTGGTAGGATATTTAAGCAGTAGTCCAGAGGAGGTGATTGAATGGTGAGGTAGAATCAGGGTCTCTTGGGTGGAACAACTCAGTGTATTGCCCTGTGTCACAGATAGAGTTTAAAGGATCCCCAAATTAGAATTTTATTTTATCTTCGTAACAATCTTAAAATGTAGGAACTAGACCTTTATTCCCATTTCACAGATGAGGAAGGTGAAAAACGACCGTTTCATTTATCAGAGTAATAGGCTAGAAAATAGTTCTTTTGCCAGGAAAGAATTTAAGGATGCACTAGTAAAAGTATACAATTATGTGAGAGAAATCCTAACATCACCTAGGTCCTATATTTACTTGCCCTGATGTTCTCTTATTACTCTATCTGCCTCTTGGGTCTCAAAATTCAACTGAAGTTAAAGAAGTTTATTTACCTTTGTTAGTGTAATTATAACAATAGTAATAGAACCATATAATATGTAATGTATATAATATATTATGTAATATAAAATATAGACAACTATAAATTTAAATTGTGCTCCCATCCCAATCATTTTATAGGCCACAAAATTTTGAAAACCTCTATTTCAGCACCTTCATAAGTGTTTTCCTATTTCATTACCTGAAATAACTGAATCCTTTTTCAGGTATTATTGTTTCTGTTTTTTTAACTTTTGATTAATTTTTTAAAAATTCTATTAGGGGGCGCCTTGGTGGCTCAGTTGGTTAAGCAACCAACTCTTTGTTTCAGCTCACATCATGATCTCAGGGTCCTGAGATCAAGTCCCACATGAGGCTCCATGCTCAGTGTGGAGTCTGCTAGTCCCTCTACCTCTGCTCCTCCCCCCACCAAGGTCTCTCACTCTCTCAAATGAATAGAAAATGTTTAAAAAAATTGAACCATTAGGTAAACAAAAATAAATTTAAAAAGAAAGACTTTATCACTGCTGACACTAATTCTCTGGCACAATTAGGTGTTCTGCAATTGAACTCAATTCTGACAATAACCACTTGTGCCTGATTCCACAAGTTAAAGGCAAAGCTTTCCACAAGACTGTCCTTAATTTAGATGCCATGGCAAGTCTTAGGTATGACTTGTACTTCTGATCCACAAGCTTTAAATTGTGTTCCTAGAATCCCCTCTAGTTAGATAACTTTCTAGAACTCACAGAACTCACTGAAAGCATTGTACTTATGATTATAGTTTATTATAAAAGATACAGATAGGGACAACCAAATGGAGAGATGCACAGGGCAAGGTCTTAGGCAGAGGAGCTCCTAAAGCAGAGCTTCCATGCCATGCCCTCTTCTTGTAGAATCCAGGCATATCACATTCTCAAGCTTGTCAAGGTGTTTACCAACCAGGAAGCTTCACCAAGTTCATGGCCCAGAGTTTTCACTGGGGTTTTCTTACTTAGGCATAATCAAATCATTGGCCATGTGACTGAACTCAATTTCCAACCTTCTTCTCTCTATCTGAAAGCAAGGCTGGTTGAAAATGCCGACTTTCTAAGCACAAGACTGGACTTTTTGGTGAAAGGCTCTTATTCTAACACTCTCCTGAGGCCCCAGGGCTCACTATATTAGCATAACAAAAGACACTTCTATCACTTAAGAAATTCCAAGGATTTTTGAAGCTTTGTTCCAGGCACCAGGGATAAAGACCCGATCTATTCTTCACATATTACTTATCTATCCATGCAGTGATCTGTCAATAATTTAAGCAATTTAACATCATTTACTATAAAAATGGCTGTTCCTTTTTATAGAACTATATTTAAACCTTAAGAAAATATTTAGATTTAGATTAGTTACTGTCAAATGCAGGAAAATTCCAGTTTTAAAAGATTATGCCCCTTTGCTGATCATCAATGAAGAAATTAAGGAATAGCCTTTGTTGATTAGGCATGCTCAGGAGTATTCTGAGGATTCCCTTTGCCTTACATCCTGTAGAAGTTGTTATCTAAGTTAGGGACTGACTGGTCCCATTGGAGGGAATCTAAGTTGCATGACTGGAAGGAATTTGGAATTTCTTTCCCAACTTTATTGCAGATGAAGCAGTGGCTTTAAGCTTTTTCTTTACTAAAAAGCGTTTTACTGTGGTATTTTAATTAAGTAGCTCTGTTTAGCCAACAACTCAATCTGATGCTTTTCATGGGGATTCTTCTTTGGGTCTAAATAGATCTATAGGAGAAAAGGTATATTATCATTTATGTCACAAAGTGACATGATCTTCGTACTTGTTAATCCATAAATAAGGATATGTCTATCACAGGCAGAGAAAATGAAGAGGTGGGGAGAGAAACAATGCATAGCAGCAGGGTTTCTGTGTGTGTCTAGCAGAGCATGAGAAAATGAGGATGATGCTGGTTTAGCTTTCATTCTATTCATCACTGAAGTTGTGAGGCTAATATTATGCACAGACACTGTCATTCCTTTCAGTCGGTATAATGCATATGCACTTTATAAGCTTCATGGGTTTATCAAAGTTTTTTGGAAACATTTACAGAACAACTCTGAAGTCTAAAGGGAAAGATGTCCCTCAAAACACTGCTACATGGGATAGAGACAAAAGGTACACCCGAGTTTTGATGCAAATGCTGGAATGGCAGGTAGGGAGAGGAAGATTACTGCTCCTAGTCCCTGAAATGACATCTCTTAGATAAACTGCCCCACCAGGGGAGAAACAATTATCTGGTATTTTGACAAGGAAGAGTTTATAAACAGTAGAGAAATCTTGGATCTTCGGCCAGGGAAGAATTATGAGAGGGGGTGGGGACAAAGAGTCAAACCAAGAATGGGATGAAAAGAAGCCAGTGCTAAGTGAGCCACATGGCTGAAAAATCGAATGATCAGAGTTGGAACTGCAGAGAAGGCTGAGTAGTAGCCGTTTAGGGCATCTTTCACTTATTTCTGTTATCATTCCATTAGAAAAAAAAACTGAATTTCTAATAAAAAGCATTTGGAATAATCTCTAAATCGAGACACTGAAGAAGAATGAGATTTAAAATAAAAGGTAGATCTTTATATCTTGGGAATAAAAACCATTCGTAAGCCCCGAATTGCCATGAGTGATTTCAGCTCCCCACCTCGCTGTAGAGTTCCTGTAGCTAGCTGCTGCTCATTAGGAGGGAAGAAGAGGAAAGCAGGGCTCTGAGAGGGCTCTGTGTGAGCCGCAAGGAGGCTACAAAGGGGCAAAGCTACCTTGGCAACACTTGCAGTATCTTATATTGACAAGTTCTCATTTCATTTGCTGCATTTCCTTCTGTGTCGCCTAGCTACTGTAAAGGATTCATTATTCATTAAATAAGTGATGAATATATACAAAAATTGCAGCCACATGGGCTGCACAAATGCATTTTCATATTATTAACATGTTGCCAACTTGCAACTCTTCGAAGTCTGAGTAAATGTTTTGACAAGAGGAGACAGTAAGGACAAATAAGAAGTAGCGGTCTTGAAGAAATTCAGCCCCACTTCTAACAGCTTTAAAGTCTTAAGAGTGTTTTCACTGGGGCAGTACCAGATAAATTGCTCTTATATGTGCATGCAAGAGGCTGAAATTCCTTTGAAAGTTTATAATTTCTCATGGGAAAACACAACATAAAAGTTACTTTTACTCATAGAAAAACAAAACCATATTTTCCTGTCAACCTTTGCTGTTGGGAATTTCAAACTTTTTACATTTTTTTCCTGTGATTCTTAGCTGGCCCAAGGGACAGGCGTTTACAACATAATTTACTTTCAACGTGTCTCTGTAAATCATTGTAATATTCTCTATTGCTTGTGTGTGTGTGGGGGGGGAAGCTCCCAGTGAGGCTTCTTGTCCCACTTTCCCTAGACTCCAACCGCCCAAACATGAGCAGAAACTTTCCCTTTTAATGTCCAGCCTCAAAGACAAATGCATACAAAGAAAACATCATAAAATGAGGACAGGTAAAGACAGAACCGTGGGCAGACTTCCAGGGAAAGATTTTTAAGATTAATTAGGAGAGGGGAGACTTGCCATAGGTGACGTGGAAATTGTAGAAATGCTCAAGTCAATTTAGAGTAGGTGGGTTGCCTCAGCCAAACAACTTAAAATCTTTTTTCATAAAATCCTAAGGACCTGTAGTACTTTTGCCAAGCTATTAATACCAAGGATCATTCAGTTTTACATGAGAATTTGATGACTTATACACTGGTTGAACCTTCACCTTTTACAACCTTAATGGGAATTTATTAGCTATTTCACAGTGTGTAAATTTGAATCTAGGTCAGATGAGGAAGAAAAATAGGGCATATCCAGGCCTAAAGAGTAACCTGAAAAATAATATATCAGAGCAAAAAAAAGATAAGGTGCAAAATTAAATAGATGATTAAAAGTGTCTTAAGCAAGCAGAGATTTGAAGACAGAACCTAATAAATTAGGACTCTGTGTAGACCATTTGAGCCAAATTCATGTGACTAGCGAGCTTGATTCCTGCACAGATGCTGCAGATGAAGGAGTTAAAACATCATATTAACCTGCTTCTGCTAACTGTCCCTAACAGGAAATGTAACCCAGGTGGGTTTGATATTCATAAGATTAAAGCGTATGTCTACCATCAAATGGTCACCACATTAAAGCTGTTTTAATGAGGACTTGGAAAGATAATGAATGAATGTCGCTAATTCACTACAGAGAAGACAGCCTGACCTCCTCCTGACCTCTTTGCCGCCAGGTATCTTAAACAACATATTAGTTCTGCTTAAAGCCAAAATGGGACGGTCCGTAAGATAAAAACAAGCCAAATGCTTAGGAGAATGACTTTTGCTGGTGTTAAAGCCAGAAAAAAATTTCTCCCTGGAGTCCTTATAAAAAGAACACTGTGTAACAGGATGAAAATCATCCTCGCTGACACCTTTATCTCAGAGAGAGCCCTCAGCTACATCAGGCTATTTCCTGCAGTGCCCCTCAACACTGGCCAGTGACACCATGCCAGGAAAATACCACTAGGTAAAGGCATGGGTGGAGGACTATATTTAAGGATATAACTCTCTGCTGGTTTCACTTAATCCTGAGTAAATTTTAGAGGATTTAGAGGGACTGCTTATCTCTCAGGTAAGCTTTCATAAATATCAAGCATTTGATAGATTTACAATGGCAGTGTATTAGAAATTGTATTTGCTAGAAAATACTCAGGGCTCAGCCAATTTATTGTAATTCCACTTGTTTTTCCAGGCAGCAAGAATAGGAGGTAGGTCTTTGTAGGAACTGAGGACCTAGTGACAATTTTTCCCAAATACAGGAAAACTTGTTCTCTGCTAAGAGATGAACCAAAGGAGTAGCGATGGGGTGCCTGGGTGGCTCAGTTGCTTAGGCATCTGCCTTGGCTTAGGTCATGATCCTGGGGTCCTGGGATGGAGTCCCATATTGGGCTCCCTGCTTATGGGGAGCGCTTCTCCCTCTCCTCCCTGCTTGTGGTCCCTCTTACTATCTCTGCCTTTCTCTCAAGGCAGAGATACTTCTCTCCCTCTCTCTCAAATAAAATCTTTAAAAAGAAATAGCTACGGTTAGAGATGGGAGATAGGAAAGGCTCTAGTATCTAGTTTGGTCATTGAATATAAGAACTGTCAAGTAAGGTAAAATTAATACAAGTAAGAACTCACTTTAAGACTTGATCAACAATGATACAGTGAGTAAGTACATTACAATGGTTTCAATTTTTTTTTTCCTGGAAGAAAAGAAACATATTGGATGGGTTTGGAGTTTACATGAAGCTTGCATTGGAATATTTTCTCCTAAATAGGCTTATCAGGAAAGTCTACAGATGTATCAAATGAATACTGTGGTTTGTCTATATGTGCACAGCCCCGGCTTTTAAGGATATCTTTACTTTAAAATACTGAAGTAAATTTAAGCAAGAGGGGAAAGTCCTCAAAATTATTTTCCAGGCCAGATTTATTTTGGCAGTCACATTGAGGAAACTATGTAGTGTACCAAGTTTTGAGTATTGTATTTGGACACTAATCCATAACTGTAGTCATCAGTTTACTGACAACCATCTGCTTGGACACTACTCCCACATTTTAATAAGTAACGTTAAATTAAAATGGCAACAGACAATTTTGGCAGCAAAAGTAAAAGTGGTAATAGCACCCACCCTTGAACCCCTATGAAGAATCAGGAGTCAAACAACAATACTAGTGTTAATTATGCAAACATGTTTAGATAAAGAGTACTATCTTTTCCCATTACAACCAAGATTCTTAAAATGAACTGTGTTCATCTTGGCTTCTTTATCTGTCACTTTGCTACGTATAGCATCCTTGCTTTGCCGGTGCCTTCCATTGATGAGTTTCAGCTGTCAACTCAGACTAAGTTTTCTGTCACTATCTTACTTTCCCTGAGACATCCGATGTTATGGAGACAAAAGTATGACTTAATAAATGTTGGACACCCTCTACACTCTGGCGTTTTCTTAGTTCAGCTACCATATACATCTCAGTGACTCCCTAACACCACATTTAGCATGCACCTCTTATAGGAAGTATAGACCTACATAATCAAATATCCACAAGGCATCTCCTTGTAAATGTTTCAAAGATGTTTTCTAATAAAGCCTTCAAAACCAAAGATATTTCTGTCCATACCACCCACCCCTATATAACATATACCAAACCTACCCTTCTGTTTAGTTTTGTCAGAATCTCAGGGAAAAGAACCACCATCTACCCCAATACTCATGCCAAAAACCTAGAGTCCTTGTTGATTTCTTCTCCTTTCTTTTTCATAAACCAATTAGTCACAATGCCCTGCACATTAGGTTACAAGTGATTAAGAATACAATATAAATTATGCTTTAAAAAGGGGCACCTGGGTGGCTCAGTCCATTGAGTATCTGCCTTCGGTTTGGGTCATGGTCTTAAGGTCCTGGCATTGAGTCCCCCATCTGGCTCCCTGCTCAGGGGAGAGTCTGTTTCTCCCTCCCTCTACCCTTCCCCATACTCATGCCCTCTGTCATGCCCTCTCCCTCTCAGATAAATAAATAAAAATATTTTAAATAATTAAAAAATAATTTGCTTAAAAAAATGAAAAGAACAAAAATATTGGCTCATTTACCTGAGAAGTTCAGTCCTAATTGGTTCTCCGGGTGAAATTCCTGGGCTTTCTTAAGAGTCTTTCCAACTCATAGCTTTACTTCTCTATTGTTTCCATTACTGGTAGGCTCACCAATTAAAGGGGTCAAATCTAGACTTTAAACTCATAATCAATTCTCTCAACCACTCCAGCTAAAAAAGTGTCCCTTTCTCCAAGTTTTAAACAAAAAAGTCTGGGAATTTCACCTTAGCGTCTTTCTTTGGACTGAATTGGAGGAAATGCTTATCTATGATCCAAACAGCATGGGTGAGAGGAGGCAGAACCTGATTGGTGGTCTGAATTACACATCCACACCTGGAATAAGGGTGAGGTCAGAACCACTTAAGGCACAAGAATGAGAACTGTGAAGTAGTAATAACACAAAGAGTAGCATGCTTTACCAACAGAGGGAAGTGGGTGCTAGTAGAATATCTCAAGAATATGCATTTTCCTTCTTTTTTCCAAAACATGAGCAAAATATAGAAAAAATAAAAATAGAAGTGTGAATGTGTTAAACTTTAACCTTGATATAATGTTAACTATACAGTAGGAACTTGTGAAAAGCAGGCATACTTTGGATGTCTTCTGAGTTCCCTTGGAAATCTTCTGTCTGTATTTATCTCCTGAGTATGCAGTATTTTTCATGTATAGCAAGGCTTAATGGTTTTACTCTTTTGAAATGAATTATGGATTTTAAAAATAGATAATTAATTTAAATTTTCCTAGCTTAAATAGTAGAATAATAGTTCACATGAGAGAGACTGAAGAAGAAAAGGTGTTTTTTGTTGTTTTTTCTTCAAACTAAAAAAAAAAAAAAATCAGGAAAGACTTAAATCATAGACATTAAGTACATAAAGATTTTTCATACTGATTTTACTCACCAGCTGTTTCTTTCCACTGCAAACTAAACAAAGAGGAAAGCTTAATTTCCAGAAAGAGGATTTAGATTAGGCACAAGGAGTCTGATGTTGCCGTGCATAATGAGCACACCTATAGCAAGAGCAGACCCTTAGTTAACTGGGCTTGGAGTATGCTGGGCTTGTTGTGGCCAAAAAAAAAAAAGAGAGAGAGAGACTTGAGGATTCTTTTAAAATAAGGTGATTTTGAAATGCAAGTGCCCAGGTAGTTCCCTATAACTAATGAATTAAATGTAAGCCTCTATAAGCAGTATTTTCTTAAATTTTATTTATATTTTTATTAAATTGGGGTCATATAGAAGAGTTTTCTCAATTTTTCTTCAAGTTTTAGGGGACTGGAAATCTTCTAAAGAAATCTAGCTTGTGGTTTTTCCACAGTGACTAAGTATTTCTCTATCTCTGAGCTACACTCTTTCTCTGACAAGTTACTAGCCAACATACTTGCCATTCTCACCTGAGAAACATTAGAATTCCAGAGAATAAGGCCTGCATTTTTATATTTTTACAAGATCTCACACCCAGGGAAAATGAAATGTGCAACTGGTCTAGTGTTTCTCCAGTGGATCCTTGTGGCTCAGTAGAAGATATTCAGCAACAGTATTGTACATAGAATCAAAAGTCCTGCATCTCAAGCAGCTTAGATGGAAGTGGAGATGAAGTATTTTGGAAAGCTTTAAGTTTTCTGAAAGTGGTTCTAGTTAAGAGGAAGACACTGTAGTCAAAAAATCATACAGGGAATCATACAGAGATGTGTGGGTGGCACAGTGGGTTGAGTATTGGACTCTTGGTTTTGAAATAGGTCAGGAAATCTCAAGATAGTGAGATCCAGCTCCCTGTTTGGCATTACTGGTGAGTAGTCTGCTTAAGTTTCTCCTTCCCTCTCCTTCTAGCCCTCCCCCTGCTCTCTCTTTCTCTCTCTCTCTCTCCCAAATAAATAAATAAATCTTAAAAAAAAAAATCCCGTTTTAAAAAGTCATACAGGGAATCTGAATATAAGTGTTTCAGGACTTGTGAGCATGGGATAATAGCAGTATGTCTAAATGGGTATTTGATAGAAAAGGTGATTTTATTAATTGTGCATGAAAATTAAATATATATCATTATAAATAAATATACTCAAGTAATAAATTAATTAAATCTCATAATAAGAAAAACAATTCTCTAAGTAAACTCTCTTTTTCTCCTGAATGAACTGGCTCCTTGGTTAGCTTGAGTGGTTCACTTGAGAACTTGTGAATTACTCAAGATAGGTCCAAAGTTCCAAGGCATGTAACCATACTATAAGTTCCCACTAGGTTTGAGAAAAAGTGAGAACCTTCCTGCTTTAAGTGGGTAAAATTCTTCCCTTATTTTTGTTCGTTTGTTTGTTTGATGTGCAGCAGTTAGACTTTTGCCAAAAATGCAGACAAGAGATCTTTGAGGGATCTAACCCACTATCTTGTCCTCACATCCCTCAACCTTGGAGGTCCCAGGGCCTCATTTTATTGATAACATTTTAGTGTTAACAGAGAAGAAGGCTCCCATCAGTTTGGAATGAGCTTATTTAAACTGTCAAAAAATGATGTCCCGATGCCCACTTTATGGATGAGGAAATTAAGGCTCTGAGAAAGCTCTCAGAGATAATGCATGTAGATCATTCACCTCAGGGTCCTGCACACAGTAAAGTGCTAGCATACATAAGGCATGGTACCTCTTCAGGAATGTATACAGATTGGACATGCCAACATCCATGGTGATCAGGTCTACTACAAGTAGGTGTAAGACCAATGGAATACAGAGATGAGAGTAGCCAACTCAGTGTGGAGGCTACAGTGAGGTTCTCAGAGGATAATTCCCTTGAAGTCTATATGGGAGCTTAGCACATGGTCCAAACACCTGCATTTATTGAATAGATACATAAGAACATAGATGATTTCACCATGAAATTCAGATCAAATGAGACTTCATTCTGATGCAATGTAAATAGGTTTGATCAGAACTTTTTTTTTCCTCTTTGTTTGAATTATAATGTGCATTCAGTGGTTCTCAAAGCTGTACATCCATGAAAATAATAGAGGAGCTGCTAATAAACACAACACTAGATACTTTGGAAGTTCCAATTCCATTTCATAGATAAGAAAGAGAGTGGGGTAGACTAGCAAGGGTCTCTACACTTCTAGAACCTCCCAGGTGTTACTGGTTATTAGCAAGGTCTGGAATACATTGGTTTAGTACAGCTGTTCTCACTGACTGAACACTGGAATCACCTGAGGCCCCTTTAAAATTATCCAAACCTAAGCTCTGCCCTAGTCATCCAAATTTTATTTTTAAAGTTCTCTAGGTAATTGTAACATGCAGCCAAGGTTAGGGCCACTTGTTGAAGCAGATGACTGTATTGCACTTAGCAAAAGGAAGGTGGGTGGGCAGATGGAGGGAATAAAAACAAACAAACAAATGGTTAGACATAACAAGGCACTGTTATGGAGTTTTAATTATGAATTATAAGTACTTTGAATCTACTTTTCTTATTATTGTTTTACCCCCTTCTGAACTCCTGAACTTATGGTGGATGTTTCTCTTTTAACCACATATACACAACCATTAAGACCAGACCTTCAAATGAGGTGGGTCCTTGATGAGTCTTCATTTGGACTGTTCTCATGGAGGACGAATGTTTTAATGCTTTCCTTCGGTGTCTGTGGTTTGGCACGTAGAAATCCTTGAAGCTTTTGGATAAGAAGAAATTAGATATTCTATGTAAGATTGTTAAGATCAAGTTTGAATTAACTTTGTGGTTCAAATGCTACCATGAAACAAAAATGTGAAGTTATTTTCAAAAAGGTATATCTTCTCTAATTCTGGCGAGTTGGATAAATTGTAAGTAGATATAAGCAATAGGATGACTTTAAGTTTTAATATTTATGGTATAGGGAGGTTTGTGACAATACTTGCAGGGTGAATAATATATTTAAGATTAGTTAATGATGAACATTATGCCATTAATCTCTTACCGAATTAGTATAATTCTTTTTTCTTCATTTTGGAGAAAATTTGCCGGTGGCAGTTAGCTGACAGAACTTTAAAAAAATTAGAGAACCATTGATGTGTGGTGTGTGTGTGTGTGTGTGTGTGTATGTGTGTGATTATCCATATATTTATTTATACAAGGCATTTTGTCTTTCCCCTAAGCATTCTTTTTTCTTATCTTTGTTTTGGATAATGTGAGTGTCTAGCAGTGCAACAGCACCATTTTAATAAAATCTGAGGTGGAAAAACATTCTTTTGGTTTCCTTCTGAACTTGATTTTAATGTTTCTGCTTAATAAGCATACACTTTTTTTAAGTTTTAAAGTAAGGAAATACTCTAGTGTGTGTTTTGCACTAAATGCCAAAAATCTTTTACATAGGTCATAGACTGAACCCATGTTTAGGCCATTAGTTACTCAGCAATCATATTTATACCATATATCATTTATTCATAATACATGAATGTTTTATGTTGTGTGGAGGTACTATAGTTGCTTCCTGGGTCATCTCTATGATTAAATTTCCTGCCTGGTATTGTGGAGTATGGAGTGTGATATGACTCCAGTGAGTAGAAACTGTTATCTAAGTCATGAATCCTATCCCACCTCAACCCACTTATTATCCTATTTCTCTTCATGGAACTCCTTATATCCCATTAAATAATTAAAGAGAAGGGTTGATTTATTTTGCTTTCCTGTATCTATAATGACCTTAAAAGAGGAAGGCGAGAAGGGAAACAGAATGTTGATCCTGTTAATAACTACATGCAGTCTTTCAACATGGTTTGCTGGAGCAAGAAGAGGTCTCAATTTTCTTCTTCCTTAGCAGGCCCCTTGGGGTAGGGAAAGCACTCCAGATTGGACCTAAAAAGCATCCTTTATTCTCAGCAGGTGCCAGATTGTTTTGACATATTGCCTATGTCCATATAGATGGATGCATATGTGTACAAGTATGTGTGTGGGTCACATATATATAATCTGCCTCTATGAAGAAACCAAATATCAGGTAAGTCTTGAAAGGAAAATCAGATCATGCAACCCTGTCTGGTATGATCAACATTTTTTTTTCAAAGAACACATAAATGCATATATCCTGTCTCATAATATGCTAGCATTGAGTTCTTCCCAAGATTCTACATCATAATTATGTATATTATTATATTTTATGAAAATTTAAAAATAAATGAGTATATATAATTGCATCACAGTATACTGTGAATATTGATAACAAATTTTATATTTTGTATACCACTTCTCTCCAAAGGTGGTGAAATTCTTCTAAATCTCTTTCTTTCCTACTCAGAAATTTACCACTACATCATCTTTGGGTAAAATATTATTTTTGCTTTGATTTGTGTAAAATAAGCTGTTACCCATTCAGGACCATCAGTGCCTAAAGTTTTATCTTCTCTCTGAAGCTTTGCTGGGTATTGCTTATTCATTCAATTTTCATGTAGAAAGTATATATTAAATACTAAAATGTGAACTGTCTTTTCCCAGTGGAAAACTTAAACTTCTGCTCCTGATGTGTATAGTCACTCTTGCTTTATCTATAAACAAAAGCTCTGGAAAAAGCAAGCCAACAGACAGACAAACACTCCATTTATTGAGTTTTATACTATTATTGTACTATTGCTGTCTTTCCCTAACCCATGTTAATTTCTTAAATTGCCTATTTATTTATTTATTTTTACTTTCTATATTTTTTGTTGAGATATAGTTGACACAAAATGTTATGTTAGTTTCAGGTGTATAACAGTGATTTCACAAGTCTATATGTTATGCTATATTTACCACAGATATAGCTATCATCTATCACCATAGAACACTATTGCAATACCACTGACTATAGTTCCTGTACTGTACCTTTTATTTCCATAACTTATTCATTTCATAACTGAAAGCCTGTATCTGCCTGTTATCCATTTTTTTCATCCCGCTACCCAGTTAGCCTCTGACAACTATCATTTTGTTCTCTATATCTACAGATCTGATTCTGCTTTTTACTTGTTTTGTTTTCTGGATTTCACATATAAGTGAAATCATATGGTATTTGTCTTTCTTTGATTTACTTCACTTAACATAATGCATTCAGGTTCATCCATATTATTGCAAATGACAAGATTTCATTCTTTTTTATAGCAGAGTAATGTTCCATCGTCTTTATATACCACATCCTCTTTATTCAGTCATCCATTAATGGACATTTGGGTTGCTTTTAAATTTTTTCTTTGGATGTATACCAAACTGTTAACATGTACCTCTCAGGTGTTCATGGGATAGGAGGTCCTTCATAAAGCCTTAGGTTGTTATTACGCTCTGGTATTATGATAAGCCTTCATCCAAAAGTAGACCCAGAAACTTTGATGGAAACCTCCTGTGCTAGTTTCCTAGGACTGCTGTAACAGAGTACCACAAATAGGGAGGTGGTTCTTAAGCAACATAAATTCATTCTGTTACAGTTCTGAAGGCTGGAAGCTGGAAGCCCAAGCAAGGCATTGTCACGGTTTTTTTCTTATGAGAGCTGTGAAGAAGAATCTGTCCCATGCCTTTCCCACAGCTTCTGGTGGTTTGTTGGCAAACTTTGACATTCCTTGGCTCTTTTTTTTTCTTTTTTTTAAAAGATTTTATTTATTTATTCGACAGACAGAGATCAGAAGTAGGCAGAGAGGCAGGCGGAGAGAGAGGCAGGGAAGCAGGCTCCCTGCTGAGCAGAGAGCCCAATGCGGGGCTCGATCCCAGGACCCTGAGATCATGACCTGAGCCAAAGGCAGAGGCTTTAACCCACTGAGCCACCCAGGTGCCCCCATTCCTTGGCTTATAGACATATCACCTCTACCTGTGCTGTCATGTTTACATGATATTCTGGGTGTATGTGTGTCTGTGCTTACAAAAAGGACACTAGTCATGTAGGTTTGGGGGCCCACCCTACTCCAGTATGGCCTAATCATAACTGATTTTATCTGCAATGACCCTATTTCTAAATAAGTTTACATTCTGACATACTAAGGGTTCGGACTTGAAAATATGAACTTCAAGGGGCACACAATTCAGCCTACACCACCTTCCTATCAATTGGGAATTGTGGAAAATTGGGGGAGGGACAGAATTACAAAACAACTTTTGGGTGTTTGTTTATCACCTCTTCCCATTCTTCTTCTACATCCTACTGTGTCTGGTGAAGGCCTACATTTTTTTACAATTTTGAAGAGAAGAAAAAAAAAAACAAAAAACAAAAAAAAACAAACTTCCATTAGGAAAGAAGGTGACTGGAGGTCATGAGGTCATGTTTTGTTTAAAGAGAGAGAAAGCAGTTTGGTACACATGATAATGTCTGACTAGATGTATCACTTTGGATCTTATAATTTATGTTTTAATGAAAAAATTCTATTGGATAGAATTTCTATTATTGTTTTTATAATAAAAGTATATGTTCATGGTTACATATATAAGTTTGCAGAAATGTGATAGTAGTAGGTGCATTTCGTGCTTATTATGTCATCATTTCTGCCTAACTCACATGATCCTAGAAGCTGCAGAATGGGGAGGGGATTTGGGAATACAGTGTTGCACCTCTGCCTTAGTAGCTCTACAGCTATTTGGAGTTCCTTTTTGAGACATCCAAAACAATTCTAAAGGTTTGCTACTTATTTTGCTCAATGTTATGTGAAAACTGGATTATTCTGGGTATTGGTATCCAATTAGGTTTTGGATATTTGACTTTTTGACTTCCTCGTGGATTCAACACTATGAAGTAATAATTCAATAAAAAACTAACTTTATTTTAACCTATAGATACTTATATCTCCATTTCCTTGAATAACAGCTGAACATCTTCATACCAGGTGATTATTCAAAGGTATCCTCCAGAAATGTTGAAATAATTTTATATGACTCTTTTCTAGTTTGGACTTCATGGATTACCACTGATTGCATGTGTATGTGTGTGTGTGTGAGAGAGAGAGAGGGAGGGAAAGAGAGAGAATGAGAAAGTAAGTTTACATGGCTGTTTATTGAGAATGACTAAAACCACAAAGATGGATGTTTCTCTATAGATTTTTGTACTTTATTTTGTACATATTTAAACTTGGTACATTTGGGCATTTTGCATGATTCTTTGTTCACCCAGGGCTAAATAAAATATCTAGCTCCATGGTCTTTATCCTGTACATAACTTTCCCATTAAAAAATGGGGGAGAAACATACTGGACTCATGTGAATGTAGTTACAGTATAGGGGATTGTTTCTTGCACTGCAATAACCAATGGTTGAAGTCTGTCTGACTGGAAACATTTCAATGGAAAATAAGGGTGCTGGTTTCTGAGAACAAATCTACAATACACCATGGTTGGTGGGTAACATGATGATTGTGGTAGGTGAGGATCTTAGAAAGTATTGTGTCTGCAAGCAGTTGGATAGTTCTTTCCAACTCTTCCAGACAGATTGATTTCACTATACTTTTACAGTTAAAATGATTTTTTTTTCCAGGATAAGATACCACCAGTCTACTGCCATTTTTGGCAGTGGGCAATCCATGTCTTCTCAATGGCTTCCGAGTCTGTCTCATCATTGTAACTTATATATAAATGGTATTAACATGGAGTATAAGAAGTAGGAGAGAATGAGGGGATACATTTGGTAATATTTTACAAGGTCTTCTGGAAGCTTAAGAAAGCTGAGGAAATACTCTTGTAAAACTTGTCCCCTGACCCAGAACTTTTTATCTCTATCCCAGTAAGTTAAACCATCGGTTCTGAACTAAGCCTGAGGTTTCTCATTTTATTTTCGGCTTTTAAGATTTGCATAGTAAAATCTCTGATTGGAACAATGAAAAGATAGGATGCAAGCTTTTTAAAAGAACATGTGCTCTGGGTTTATTTCTTTGTTTGCTAGATTTATATAGCACCTTTGACCCAAGGTCTAGGACACTTTCTTAGGTCAGCTCCTTCCCCACCTTTTTAAAATTGATCACTTGAGATGTAATCTGTGAATCACCCCAGCGACTCCCTCTGAGCGCCCACTGACATTGTGCACCGGCTGCTCATGTCAGAACCACAAAAAACTACAGCATGTCAGATCTATGCAACGCCAGCTCTCCACGGAGAAAGACATTCGTCAATGTCTTATTGCAACTGATGCCCTCTTTGGGAATTTTTTGTTGGAAAATTGTGGCCATGAGACTAATAAAAAAAAATAAAAATCTGCACATATACAAAAAGGTGTAATTGGTGGTTATTTTTGCCCCTCTTTATTTCCACCAAAAAATAAACATCATTACAGAAAATGTACATTGAGTTCCTTCTTTAATGCTCCTGTCAAAAGCCACAAAAGAGAGCCGATTCAGTTGAAACCAAATAAGAAGAGACAAATCGGGGGTCTGGGAAGAGGGGAGTGATGGCAAAGCCAGTGCAGGTTTACTTCTCAGGGCAAAGCTACTTTTCTGATGAGTAAGCTATTCTCCCAAGCCCCTCAGCTAAAAAAAGGGAAGGATGATGGAAACCGCCTTGGCTAATTGTCAGCTCACACCTTTCTTTAATGAGTTTTCTAGAAGTTTATGGTTAAGTTACCCTGGTGACTCAGGTAGGGTTTCCGTCAACTCCAGCTGAGGCTGTCAGAATAGGAAAATGGGGGTCCATTTTCTGATTAATGAAAATAATAATTATGTACAGATGAAAGCAAAGAGAGAAAGCAAAGAGCTTCCATGTTACTTTAAACAAAGAAGAGTTAAGGCCTTATCTTAACTATGCATTGGCACCGCAATGCGAAATGGTCATGCAAAATTAATTTTTAATGTGTTCAATTTATATTAAAAATTTCTGCAAGTGTGTGAATTTTTTTTCCAAGGCTGGAGTGCTACTTCATTTACAATATTCCCTGAAGGTGTTTTTTTTTAAAGAGACTCTTAAACTGAAGCCATTTTAAGGGTTTTATGAGACATTATGTGAGCTTTCATATGCAAGTTAGTCGTTAAGTACCAGATATTATATTCTGTAATATGCTTAAGTGATATTAGAGGCTGTATATAGCCTGCAGTAATGGCTATTGCTGCTTTTTTAATTTATCAAGAAAATGTTGCTTAAATAAGGAGCAAATCAATGCTGGGTTGTACAAAATATAAATGTAAGGGAGTAACGGTATTTTTTATATACTTGCTTCTTCCAGCTTCACTGAAAGGGAAAAATACAACCTACTTTCAGGACTTATATTGACAGAAATTGTCAAAAAATAAAATAGCATAAGATGTTTAGAATTAGAAAGCTGCTAAGAATACACAGAATGACATTGAACAATGGATATCCATTGCTACTCAGTGCTCCGTGATGGATATAAAGATGAATTTTATGCCCTTGATAATTGTTTTTTGTGTGCTTTCTGGCATTCAGACAAAATAAAATCTCTCACTTGGATTTAAACCAGTTAAGGCTTTGACTATTCTGCCTACAAAGGGAAATATTTGTATTAAGCTGGATTCATTGGTCAAGCTTTGAAAAGCATGGATAAAGCCCCCACCTGGTGAGTAAAATTGACTTAAAAAAAATTAAAGACGGATACTTATACAAGTCTCCTCCCACTCTGCAACCCGACCACCACCACCACCACTTGTTTTTTTAGAATGTTGATAATTCTGTGGATGCATGTTTGAGCAGTCTTTTAATTGGTCCTAAATTGAATTTTTTTATTTGTCAAAAAATAAGACATAACCTGTTATTGACAAGCTGTCTATTGTATCCAGGTTATTATCATTGTGGAAATAGAAGTTGGGCCTAAAAAGAAGTGAGCTCTCACTAAAATGAAATAAAGAATCTCAAAATAGTGAGTAATCCTAAGCAAAACGAAGATTCTCTCAACTTAGCAGTATGAAATGTATAGTATATTTACATTTTCATATTAAAAGCAAATGATTCCTTAATTGAGATTATTCCCTTAAACATCTTCACCCATGATGGGCACTATCAACACACACTTATTTATTTCATTTTGGTTTCTTAAATCATATCTGAAATATCATCATTGTGAGGTGGAAATTTCACACTTTAAAACCCACATTACTCAGAATACCTCCAGAAAAAAAGTTCAGTTGAGTTTTTCTTGACACTGTTTTGTAAGACAAATAACAAAATAATAAGCCAATAAACAAAACAGCTTTCAGAGAATACTGTAGGCTCAGTACATGTTTTGTCCTTCTAGATCTAAAATATGGGTTAATGATCTTTTATTGATTAATTTTTATTTTCATTCCACAAACATTTACCAAGCCCCAACTGTACTGACATAATGTTCTGAGAGCCCTTAAACTCCCTTTAAAATCATCAACTGAGAAAGTACATTATATTCACTGTAATTTCAATGATCCCTGTAGTTTTAGTTTCCTAATTCATAAAGAATGGTAACAATACTTTTTTATATGAGAGATAACTATCAGATAATCAGAATGTTTGTTTTTATTAGAGCACTCTATAGCCAACACTTTGAGTTTTCTGCCGCTTTTTCAATCCTGGGATTAATCTCATTATATTTACCAACTATCCTTATTATCATTTTTTTTTCCTTAACATCAACATGGTCAGGCAGAGTTTTCTATTTGCAGCCCCGTCAAGCTGTAAAATCCTTCTATGTATTCACAAGTTTCCTGGTCCCCCCGGGTTCCAGTAAAGCCAAAGCTGCGTATTTGAAAGAAAGACAAGATTCCAGCTCAGCCCTCTGCCTTCCTTGGCCCAGCTGCAGATCTTCGTTCTCCACTTTGCATTATGATTAAATACATTTAAAATCAAAATCATCTTTTCCACTCGCCTTCCCTCTCCCAGCTGCTGATTCCCACCCGATCCTTCTTTTGGAGTCAGAATTAATACGAATATTTAAAATCAAAATCATCTTCTGTTTCCTTGCCCTAGCCTAGCAGCTGCACATTTCTGCCTCCCGTACTGTTCTCAGTCTGCAGCTCACCAAAATGTTTCTCAGAAAAAGAGTAGGAAGTTGGGTTTTCCTTCCAAAACACCTTGTGCTTTTATGGCCCTCACTTTAACCTGTTTCTTTCCCAAGGGTGGTGAACAGGATCTTGCCAGAGGCTAAGGGTGTCTAATTGTGGGTGTCTATCCCAGGGGTGAGCTTGCTTTATATTAACCAATATTAATATAAAATGGCATGTGGGGCTATCTGTGCCGTTCAGTCTTGTGGAACATGTTCAAACACATATGTCCGTACTGTACATTTTTGACCAATGCAGGAGAGTAAAATTGAATAGAGCATAGATCCACCAGATCTTAAAATAAACATTCAGGAGAAATAAGGAGAAATAAGCAAATAAAGTTTTTTTGGCAGAGAGTTTATTTATTTAGCAACAGCGATGCAGTTGCTTACACTTTCTACAAATGTTTTATCTCTTTTTCCGTAGCACCTGTCCCTGAGTGAATAGAACCACATCTGTCTCATCTTGGCATAACAAGTACACATCTACATCTGTGAATGATGATTCCATTTTTGAAGGAAACAGTGTATACTTTTGCACTCCTGCAGTCTGGTTTTAAAAAAAAAATGCACAATGGATTTTGTGTCTTGCAGGAAGGCTTCTAAATAGTGAATAGGAATTTGGAACTGGCACAGAAATATTGAATTTGCAATTTAGGAAAGCTATGAATTTTACCTATATCTGTGTATGCACACTGTACATGTAAATGTACATATTATTCGATTAACGCAAAATATCAGATAAAGAATTCACTTAGTAGAAGATATAATTTGGAAAAGAAAGTGCTTTAGTAAACACTTTGGTATTTCACAGTTTCATAAGATGGTAATGGTTTGCATATTGCTTCAGAAATATTTTCTGACAGTAAAAGATTAATTTTAGGTAGGGAAGAATTCAGGCTCTTAATTGATACCAATTAGAGTTACTGATTGTGATAATTTAAAGCATTTTGTATTTTGCACACTTCAATTTTAATACAAATAACCAATCTCTATGCAGAATCCTCTAATAATTAATGGAAGGGTTGAGAGGAGGTGCAGGATTCTGGAAGCCATATCTTCAGACAGATCCAAAGCAGAAGCTACAGTTCGGATGATACACATTTTTCCTTTCCCCCAAGCCTACACTAATTGCTGTGGTCTCTATTTGAAACCACAAATGTGGCCTTCACCCTTCCTATTTTTTTCCTCTTTTTCCCCACATCCCCTTGGATCTCCTAGTCCTAGTTCATTTTATCCCATTCTTCTACTATCTTTTTGCAGTTTGCCATCATTTCTTTTCTGATTCTGCCAAAGCTTCCAAACTGACCTCTAAGCCTCAAGATTATCTTCTCTCCAACCACTTTCACAGAATCCCAAAAGAACATTGCAAACCATCTCTGGTCTCAGATTTCCCTGCTTAAAATCCTCCAGTGGCTCCCTATTGCCCTCATGAGAAGCCAACCTCTCACCTTGTTTACAAGAGATTCTGGAAGAGTCTTTGTGAGGCGCCCAAACCCAACCTCTCACCTTGTTTACAAGAGGCTTGAGCAGTCCCATCTCTTTCCACTTCCCTCTGCCTTTCTCCACTCACCACCGCTACCTCTAGCCATTGGTGAATTATTTTCAGATGTTGAAACTCTTCCCATGATTCCTTTCTGTCTCTCCCTCCTCCTTCCCAGCTTTGAGCATTTTCATGTTGTTACTCCTTGAACCTGCAACAGTATCTCCCTCTACCCCTTCCCTGGCCAATCTCTCACATTACTTTCCTGCACAATAGCAGAAGGGAATGGGCAGAGCTCTATCACATGTGGGAACTCAGGGGGGTGCAGGAATTGTAACTCCAACTTCATGACCTTCCTATTTTTATATTTTTGGTGGATGCCCATTTATTGTGTGCAGAACACTGACTTAGCCACTGTGAGAATATTTTTAAGTACTTCTCGAAAGTTTGATAATACACTTAGGAAAATTTGATACAAGCAAAGCTCATACACAAAACAGAAATGACACAGGCAAGATGTACAGAACTTATTTTGCTGTTTGGTGCAAAGAGTGAAGTAAAAATTTGTTTGACATATTATACCTCAATATGCCATTACCTCACATTATTTTTTTTCCAGAATGAAAATAGCCAAGTTTTTAATAATGCTGATATAATGATTTGAGGCTTTTAAAGATAATCCTCTAGGTGATTCCAAAATCCCCCTTGTTACGATTTCCCAGAGTTTCACAGGTCTTACATTAATGAATCTCAGGTTTATTTCCTTCTGCTTCTCTGGAAGTCTATTTACTTTTTCTTGATCACTGCGCGGTGAGAAGCAAGAACAGCTGCTCTCCTTGGCTGGGTCTGTTCCTTTCACTAAAGAGTCCTGTGTCTCACCTACCTTTCAAATAGCATTCCATTCTCAAAGGAAAAACTGCGTCTGCAAACCTAACTGAATTTTATTTTTATTTCAAGGACGCTGCTAGTCCCAGGGTGGGATATGCTGCACTTTTCCATTCCTGTCTCCTAAGTTTTCTGTGAAGACACCCCGATTGTTCTCAGGGTTGCTTTCCCTTGCTTTGTACCTTGGGTTGAAACTGCTTCAGTGTGGCTGCAGGGCTGACCATTGGCACACACCTTCCTAAATACTTTTTTTTTTTTTTTTTTTTTTCCTTTTAAAGGCGAGAAGAGCAAGCTGCACAATTTACCATCACTTCCTGGGTGGCCACACCTTCCTTTTCTCTCTTGTCTGGCCTAACCCAGCTGCCATCTGTTCTCCCAAGCACCCCAGGCCCTCCTGTGCTCAACAATGCAACTGCAGTGTTAAACAGGCAGAATGAGTTGGGATAGAAATCTAAAATTCTTCTCCATCTAGAGTGTGTCCAATTTCCTGTGTTTTGTTGGTTGTGGCCAGTTTGTATACATACATTTCTAAGTTTCCTTTTGCTTAGCTTTGTCCCAAAGGAAAAAAGGAAGTTCTTAAAACTTAACCAAGATGGTTATTTAATGGTGCACTATTTATTGATAGGACTCTGGATATCAGCTAAAATTATAGGCAGGCAGTTTTTAAAAACATATACACCCAAGAGAATAAAAGGAGTTGTTTCAGTCCACTGAGAAAATTATATATTTGGGGAAATGTTCAAAATATGTTACTCCATCAGTTTTGCTGGTCAATGAGCCCGAATTTAGATGCTTTAAAGTAACATATTTAAAAGAATATAGGTAAGAAGGATTTTTTTTTTAAAGATTTCATTTATTTATTTGACAGAGAGAGATCACAAGTAGGCAGACAGGCAGGCAGAGAGAGAGGAGGAAGCAGGCTCCCCGCCGAGCAGAGAGCCCGATGTGGGGCTCGATCCCAGGACCCTGAGATCATGACCTGAGCTGAAGGCAGAGGCCCTAACCCACTGAGCCACCCAGGTGCCCCAGTAAGAAGGATTTTTAATCTTTTGTATATGTTTTGTCTTCCTAATTTTGGACAAACCTATCCTTTACAAATCCCCCAGATTTGAATTGATTTGATTCCTGCTCTTATAATTGGAGTTAACATTATTATCTAGAAAAAATATCTGCAGTAAAATACCCAATAATGAACAATGAGAATTTAAAAGTTATAGTTGATACTTTAGGTCAAGTCTTTAACAGTCAACATAATTTCACTTCTGCGAAGAAAAGCAGTCTTAGTGCCAATAAGTACCACATACATGTGTTCCCTGTTAATAATTTTTAACTTCAAATACATTGATTTTAATCGATTGAAATTAACATGTATTCAAACCATAGAGTTGATCTATTCAATTTTATTGAAAAAAATCTTGTATTTCTGAATGTTTCATTTTTCCCCTTTTTTGTCAATTTGGATAATCAGTAAAAATTTAGAATGATTGACATTCAAATTCTGGATTTAGGAATGTAATAAAGAAATAATCTTAGGCCCATTGTGGTTTTTTTTTCCCTTTTCAGTGAAGCTATGTTGTGTTTTTGAAATTTTCAATGTATACTTACTTTAGTTGTAACTTCAGGAAGAAGATGATAAAGACCAGGAAAAATTAAAATCAGAGCTAGGTTAGTTAAGGCTGGAAAATATTTCAGTTTTCTAAAAGGAAAATAAAATGAAATCCTTCTCTTTGTGGTCATGAAATGGTCTTTATTTGATATTATATGAGCCAGTAGTGTAAGTGGAAATGGTATATATTTACTGGTATGTCCAATAAGTCATTTATAAACTATAATTAACTATATAGGGCTTATTAGAAATGCTCTATATTTATTTATTTATTTCAGATTTTATTTATTTATTTGACAGACAGAGATCACAAGTAGGCAGAGAGGCAGACAGAGATAGAGGGGGAAGCAGGCTCCCCGCTGAGCAAACAACCCAATGTGGGGCTCGATCCCAGGACCCTGAGATCATGACCTGAGCCGAAGGCAGAGGCTTTAACCCACTGAGCCACCCAGGTGCCCCTGCTCTATATTTATTTCCTGTTTCCATGACTTCTCAGATTTAACAGCAATTCATTTACTCTTGGTAGGGTCTACATGGTTAACCCAAATCCTGTGCCACTTACTAGGTATATAACTTTGACAGATTTACTTACCTTCTCTAAGTCTTAACTTCCTCCTCTATATATGGAAATGATGAAAGATCTACTTAAATCAAATCTGGGGCCATCAAATGGTAGCCCACAGACCACATTCAATTTGCAGCCAGGTGCTAAGAAAGGTGTTTATATTTGTGATGAGTTATGAGAACAACAAAAGCAAAGGCTATGTGACAGAGACCCTATGTGACTGCAAAGGCTAATATATTTGTTATCTGGCCCTTTATAAATAAGTTTTCCAACCTCTAAATTATATCACAGAGTTTATCTTAAAGGTTAAATGAGATAATACTTTTAAAGAGCTTGGCAGGATACTAGGCATACAGAAAGGGCTTAGTAAATGTCACCTGTTACTGTTTTTAGTAATACTAGTAAGAAAATGACATTGATATTATTCTTAATGGAGCCACCAATTGGTCAAGTCCCATTTTTTTCTGGGTCATCTCTTTCTTTGTCCTATTGTAAATACTGTCCTGTGTTAGGTAAAACTGAAAGTCATTCTTTTTTGGAAAGATATAAAATGTTCTACTTTTTATTTATTTTTTAAAAGGTTCTACTTTTTAAAGAAAGCTTAGCAATGTACATTTTCTGATATTTTTATTAAGCAATTAATTAATTTTATTATTTTTAAATCCAACTCCGATGTGAGGAGCTGTATCTTGGGAGAAGGGAAGTCTGGAGATATGTTCATAAAAACATGTCAAAGATCACTGGAAAGGAAATCACTTAATGTTCTCTCTTTGTGTGTGTGTTATTTTTATTTCTCTTGCAAAAGAAAAAGATGTTAGTCACTTGATTTCTCCTTTTCTGAAGAGAGTCCTCAATTTGGAAAGAGTGATGTTTTCTCAAAGGGATTTAAAAAAAAAAGTTGGAAGGGAATATACGAATGGGAAATAAGTTTATTGTTTTGTTTTGTTTTACCTTCAGAGACTGTGGAGCATTAAATCCCATGCTTTAGAATGCCCTGGGAATCATAGGTAAACCCACCACAAATTAAGGCTCATACAGTAAACATCACCCACCCCCCCTTCCTTAAGCATTAGATTGCAATGCATTAAAAAAATAAACCTTTGTCAGCAGTCCTGATAGTGGAATGCTATGGATCCCAGCCAATGGGTCCTTGGGAATGCCATCACAAGGGGATGCAGTCCGCTGAGGAACAGAGCTGTGGAATCCACTCAGGGTAGTCTTATTTGGCCTCAATCTTGAGTTCAGCTAAGTGTGTGTGGAAAAAAAAAAAAAATTAAGGATCCCCTCCACAAAAATAAATAAATAAAGTAGGAAAACCAGTAGGGGTTCAAGTTAAAAGGGAGGGCCTTATAAACAGACCCGATTTGGTCAGGCAACAGCAGGATTCATGAGGGCCATGGGTGGGTAGAAATGAAATAGGCCATGAATTCTCCACCAAATTCCTGTGTGAACAGGATTTTGGCTTTCTTACTAGGGCACTCCTTGTTCCTCCACATCTGGATAGCTAAGTCACAGGATTCTCCAGCCCTCAGCTAAAAGAATTACCACAAGCTGATGAGCACTTAATAGTAGAAGACATCCATTGTGCTCCCTATTAAAGCACTAATGTGTGAACATTTTCATTATGAACTTTTCCACAGAAGGAAAGGAAAATGGTGGGCTGTTTTTATGAAGATGGAGAAAATAGTCCCATCTTTCCACAATTTGGGTGTTAACGTCCGTTACAAAAATGACTTATGGCCAGTCTCCTTACAGTCAAGGCAAGTTTGAGGAGAAGCAAGGTGACATTGGAGGGAGCCTCACAGGTAGAGATCAAGTCCCAAACAGAAGCACACCATCTTGGTAGGTCGTATAGGCTGCCTGCCGGAAGGACTGCAGAAGGATCCTGTGCTAAAAGCTTGACGGGAAAGGTGAATCCCCATGGGTGTAACCCACCTTGGAAATGACGAACTGAAATTCCTCAAATTGCTGCTCAATTTATCCCAGTTAGTGGCACTCTAGATTCACAGTTCCTGAACTTAAGAACAGACGCACATTTCTGAAGATTCTGCATTGCTTCTCATCCAGTCTGACTTGAACTCACAGGATGACTCGGAAAAATTCTTGCAGTACAAAACTATCACTTCTAGAGCTATTTTAAGATAACATTGGTGATCAACTTGGTAACAATAATGACTTATTTTTCAAACCATTCTGTAAATAGATCAGTGAAAGCTCCTTTGAAGTTGAGATGTTTTGTGATCTCATTTTATATCCTGAAACCTTATTTTTACCTGCAATGCAGATTCTGTTTCCACCTCATCGTCTGGCAAATGACACCCAAGAGTCTTATCTATTAGGACACAGAAGGCTATTTCTTCTGTTACAAAAATGTTATAAATATACTGATGGGGACAGAATAGTGATACTGGGAAGAAATAAAATGGCTGGTGCACTCACCTAATACTAGAAGCCCTGCCCCTTTGAAATGAGAACATTTAAATTTCATTTCAAACCTACTCTTAACCTCTAAAGATATCTATATATGTTGCTTCTATATAAAGAGAGTTCCAGGAATAGTCTGGACTCACGTCAAACATTGTTGCGAAAAATATTTCCTACTAAGCCATCCTTAAGAATCTGAAATATGCCTCCAGAAATACCTCAGAGCCTTTCTCCTTAAGAAAATTCTTTTTCCAATATGTCACTAAATTTTTTTAATAAGTAAACAAATGCTGGAATATAAGCAAGTTTTAAAATGTTAAATATTGGGTTGTGTAGTCTTTAACTGTCCACATTTGCTATAGCCTCAAAAAAAAAAAAAAAAAAGGTAAGAAGCTAGGTGTTTCTCCAACATAAAACACCCGTGAAATGGTCACATTGGACAAAATAAGTAAGAAGGAGTTGTTCATTTCTGAAAAATGTCACGTTGCCATGGCACGTGAGCCCTTACAGTAGGTATTGTTTCAAAGTAATCATGAAGAACTGCCTCTGTGTTCTGTGTGGGTCTTCAGTGAGTAACAGGACAGAACTGGAATGATCTGTCAGTATCCTTGCAAAACGCAGATCCTTTTATTTTTTCTTCCCTTTTTTTTTCTTTTCTTCTACACCTTTCCATCCTATAACTATTACTTCTCTTCTTTTTCCTGGTGATTTTTCTCCTCTTCTTTAAATTTGCTGTAATTTAAAAAGTGAGGTTTAATGCTCAGAGATTTGAAACTTGGAAAATATTACTTTTTACTAACTTTTACTTTCTAGTATGTTTGGTGTGAACTTGTAAGAGAGGGTCACTGCATGTGCAAAAGACATAAAGAGAACTAACATTTATTTACTGGTGGCTAAGTGCCATGAATAGACCTGATCATAGCTATAGATATTATTATACATAATGATCACACTGACTCTATGAGGTAAGTATTACCTTTTTCTTTATTAGGTAAGGGAACAGTTTGTTTGCTTTTTGGTTTTTTTTGAGAAAAGTTTTTAAATCACAAACATGCCCAAGATCATGCAATTTGTAGCAGCAGAGGTGGGTAGGAATCTAAGTCCGTCCAGATCAAAATTCCATGCTTTTTCAGGTAAATATGTATAGGAAGGGAAGGCATCTATGAGTTTGCAAAGGAATGTTGGGAAATTCCATGAAATATATCACTTCTTATTTCTTAGTATAATAAGCATCTTAACTTCTGCTACATGCCAGGCTCTATGTTAACATCATCAATGTAATATCAAACAAAGGAGCTCACAGTCTAATAGGGTAGATAAAGAATGGACAATTAAATAATCACTAATTAATTAATTAATTCTGGATCACGATAGGAAGTAAATAAGGTGACATGCTAGACAGTAATTGGGAGAAGAGGGTCACCTACTTATATCAGGTGGCCACAGAAGATCTCTCTAAGGAGATGACATTTATCCTGAGACCCCGAAGGATAAAAAGGAGCCAGCCCTGCAGAAGTTACAAGATGAGTGTCCTAAGTGGAAAGAAGACAAGACCAAGGTGGAAGGAACAAAGCAAACCAGGGGAGAGGTGTACATTAAGAGATTGGGGGAAATGGTGGGAGTCTGCTGATGCTGACATTATGTGCACCTAAATACATTTGGTATTTATTCTAAGTGTAATGAAAAGCAATTGAAGAATTCGGAACTGAGTAGTGATAGGATAGGATTTGCATTAAAAGGAAATCTATCTGGCTGTTGAATGCATCTCTCTAGCCCTCTTAGAAGTGAAAAAATATCTAAAAGCTCCATGTTATAAGACATCTGAGAGGATGGAGTCAGATTATGAGTTTTACTTTCTTTCCTTATTTCAGATCCATTACTTAATTTGAATGCTGTTGCTTTCTTTTATCCATGAAACAGTGGAAAATCAATAGTTTTATGATGTATGAGATTACAAGATTTAGTTCAAAATGCCGTGTCTCTCCCTTGTGTGTGTGGAAGTAAACAACAGCGATCACCTTTCTGTTGGTCAGAGCCTCTGCATAATTTATGGGAAAGAGCCACTACCGCTGTTTAGTGCCATAGTCCTGCCAGTAACATTATTTATTGATTAAAACATCATGTAATATACTTGGTAAGAGAATGATTCTGGAGCCACACTGTTTTAGTTTGAATTCTGGTTCTGCCAATTACTAGCTGGGGCTCCTTGGGTGAGTTAGTTAACTTCTCTGTATCTCAGGCTTCTCGCCTCTCACATGTTATAGTATCTGATAAAAACCCTGTGGGGGCACTTCATTGGCTCAGTCAGTGGAACATGCAAACTCTTTTTCTCTGGATCATAAATTCAAGTCCCACATTGGGTGTGGAGCCTACTTAAAAAAACAATAACAACAAAAAACATGGTTGTGTCAATAGATGCAGAAAAAAAAATTTTTTTATAAAATGTAACATCCTCTCATGATAAAAACTCTCAACAAAATGTGTTACAGAAAACATACCTCAATGTAATAAAGGCCATATGAAAAATCTATAGCTAACATCATACTTAATTGTGAAAAACAGTTTTCTCTAACATCAGAAACAAGACAAGGATATCCACTCTTGTCATTTTTATTCAACGTAGTACTGGAAGCTCTAACTCCAGCAATCAGTTAATAAAAACAAATAAAACTCATCCAAATTGGTAAGGAAGAAGTAAAAACGTCACTATTTGCAGATTACATGATACTACATATAGAAAACACCAAAGATTCCACGAAAAAACTATTAGAACTGATAAATTTCATAAAGTCATAGGATGCAAAATTAATATTCAGAAATCTATTGAATTTTTATATACTAATAATGGAGAAGCAGGAAGAGAAATTAAGAAAACAATTTCATTTACAATTTCACCAAAAAGAATAAAATACTCTGGAATACATTTAATCAAGGAGGTGAAACACCTGTACTCTAAAACTATAAAACACTGGTGAAAGGAACTGAAGGTGACACAAACAAATGGGAAAAAAATATATCATTTTCATGAGTTGGAAGAATTAATATTGTTAAAATGTCTATACTATCTAAATAAATCTACAGATTCAATGCAATTTCTATTGAAATATCAAAAGTATATTTCACAGAACAAATACTTATAAAATTGGTATGCAGCCACAAAAGACCTCAAATAGAGCAATCATGAGATAAAAGAACAAAGATTTAGGGTTCACAATCCCAGATTTCAAGATATACTACAAAGCTATAATAAACAAAACAGTATTGTATTGGCACAAAAATAAACACAGATTTTAGAATAGAATAGAAAGCCTGAAAATAAACCCACACCCCTGTGGTCAAATAGTCTACAACAAAGGAATCAAGAATATACAATGGGGGAAATAGAATCTCTCTCTTTTTTTTTAAAAGATTTTATTTATTTACCTGAGAGAGTGAGAGAGAAAGATCAGGAGCAAGAGGGAGGGGTAGAGGGAGAAGAAGACCCCCCATGGAGCAAGGAGTCCAATACAAGACCTGATCCCAGGATACGGGGATCACGACCTGAGCAAAAGGCAGATGCTTAACCGACTGAGCCACCCCAGGTGCCCGAAAAGACACTTTTCAATTAACAGTGCAGGAAAACTGGAAAGCTACATGCAAAAGAATGGTACTAGACCATTTTATTATACCATGCATAAGAATAAACTCAAAATGAATTAAACAAGGAATTTTACTCAGGCTTAAAGAAGTATGTGAGCTTGCCACCTGCAATAATATGAATGACACTAAAGAGTATCACACTAAGTAAAATAAGTTTCACAGAGAAAGACAAATACTATATGCTTTCAAGTATATGTGTAATTTATAAAACAAAAGAAATGAACAGACACACTCTTAAATACAGAGGACAAACTGGTGGTTGCCAGATGGCAGATAGGGTAGGTGTGGGCAAAGTTGGTAAAGGAGATTAAGAGGTACAAATTTCCAATTATAAAATAAGTCACAGAGGTGAAACTACAACATAGGGGATATAGTCAATATCTGTACAGTGACAGATGGTGACTATACTTATTGTGGTGAGCATAACATAATATATAGAGTTTTGGAATTTCTATACTCTACACTTGAAATTAACATAACACTATATGCCCACTATACTTTAATAATAAATTTTAAAATAATAGTATCTATCTCATGTGATTATTATGAGTAAATGATTTAAAAATTACATGGCACTTAGAACAGTACCTGAAACTTAGTAATGAATTAATAAGGGCTGACTATATCTAATATTGTCAAATTATAGCAGGGATTAGGCTTACTCTTAGAGGTAGTTTACCAAGGGCTTGTTTTATTTATCCTTTTGCAAGTGAGCAAGAAAATAAACATTCCTCTTCCAATATGTGTGTATTAATGATGTGTTTATAGGTCAGTGAGTTCGAGGATATTAGGAGGGCCACTTGAAAGAAAGAGAAGAAAAATAAAACAGGACTTAGAAGAACATCAATATTTAAGAAAAGGAAGGGAGGGGCAATAAAAACAGACCACCAGAAAGAATGTCCTAAACAGGTAGAAGGAGGGCTAAAAGCAGGGTTAGATTAACAAGGGATAACAAGGATAACAAGCCAACAGTGGTAAAGAAATCAGCATGATGATGGGTAAAAATAGATCCCCATTGATTATACCATTAGGACCATATGGACCTTTGTTCAACTGGTCTTGGGGTAGACTTGAAATAAGAAGTTAGTTTGTAGCCAGTGGTTAAAACCTAAATATATGGTGAAGAATTATAACCAACACTTCTGATAGGGAAAAGGAAGGAACAGGGGAAGAGGTAGCTTTGAAAAGAGGTTTGAATTGTGAGAATGAGAACACAGTTGTAATGTGGGAATGTAATGTAATGGAAAAGAGAGTGTATACATCCAAAATTAAGAATATATTGGATTGAGTGTGTTTCCTAAAGGATAATGTAATAGACTATTAGGAAGGCACTTTGTACCTTATCTCTAGCATTTCCTAGCTGTAGCCACCGGCATGTTGCTAAGGTTCTCTGTGCCTTAGTTCCATATCTGTAAAATGGGGAAAATAGTAGGACTTACCTGAGATGGCTGTAGTGATGGATTATTATGACATGTGTCCCAAACATATTGTGAGTGCAATAATAGTAATAGCTATTGTTATAAAGAAAAGGAGATACCATTTTCTTTTTTTTAATTTTTTTTAAGATTTTATTTATTTATTAGTTAGAGAGAGAGAGAGTGAGCACAGGCAGACAGAGAGGCAGGCAGAGGCAGAGGGAGAAGCAGGCTCCCTGCCGAGCAAGGAGCCTGATGTGGGACTCAATCCCAGGACGCTGGGATCATGACCTGAGCTGAAGGCAGCTGCTTAACCAACTGAGCCACCCAGGCGTTCCAACCATTTTCTTTAAGATCAAGAGGAAATCAGACAAAGGAATAACAAATTTGTGAAAGAACGGGGAGGGAATTTGAGAAAATTCTTTACTGAAATCTACTTACTGAGGAAATCAGAAGACAAGTTGGAGGGTAGGCATAGAGTCCAAAATTTGAAGAAAGTGGTAAAATTGAGCATTGGCTCTGGAAAATGACAAAGGAAGAGGAAATAAAAAGATGATTAAGAATTCTGAGGGGGGTGCCTGGGTAGCTCACACAGTTAAGCGTTTGACTCTTGGTTTTGGCTCAGGTCATGAGCTCATGGTCCTGATCAGGCCTTGTGTTGGGCTCCACACCCAGTGGGGAGTCTGCTTGAGGATTCTCTCCCTTTGCCCCTACCCTCCTAAAACAATGAATAAATCTTAAAAAAAAAAAAAAGACTAAGAGCCTGGGTGAAGGCAATATAAAAATACTTTTCAAGGAATTGATGTTCAGCTTGTGAGATTCTCTCAAGCAGCTTTTAGCAGATGGTGGATGCTGTAATAACCACTTTAAAAGGACTATGCAGAACAGAAAGAGAGGTAGCACTGGGGTAAGAGACCTGGTCCCATAGTCATTCCGTAAAACATTCTATCAAGCATGTCACCATCTTTTAAATTTTTTATTATTGTATTATTTAAAAATATTTCATCATTTTTAAATTCTTTTTTATTGTGGAAAACATGCACAATAAAAAATGTAACCATTTCTAAGTGTGCAACTTAAATACATTTATATTGTTTCACAAAAATTACCATTTGCAGAATTTTTGCATCATCCACACAGAAATGTGGACCATTAACTCCCCTTTACCCTCTTCCCCCAGTCCTTGCTGGCCACTGTTCTACTTTAGTCTTTATGAATTTAAATGGAGTCATACATTTTTTTTTTCCTTTTGTGTCTAGCCTATTTAACTTAGCATAGTGTTTTCAAGGTTCATCCATGCCATACCATGTATCAGAATTTTATTCTTTTTGAGGCTCAATAATTTTCCATTGTATGTATGTCTCGCATGTTGTTTATATATTGTATCTGTCCATAGACATACAGGTTGGAATTCCTACTTTGGGGTATTGGAAATAATGGTGTATTGGTATATAGATGTTCTTATTTTCAATTCTAATGTTGGTATATAGATGTATATTCTAGTTCCTGCTTTCAATTATTTTGGATCTATACCTATAGGTGAAATTCCTGGATCATATGGTAGTTCTATGTTTAATTTTTTGAGGATCTGCTATAATGTTTTCCATAGGGCTTGTGCCATTTTGTATTCTCACCAGCAGTGATTATTTGTGTATATCTACCCATCAAGACCAAGTGGACTTTATCTCAGAAATGCAAGGTTGGTTTAATAGCCAAGAATCAATGGAATCATTCCATATTAACAGACAGCAAATACATAAATAAAAATCCATGACTCAGTAGATGTAGGAAAAACATTTGACTAAATTAGATATTTGTTCATGCAGGGAAAAGAAAAAAGAACAGGAAACTAGTAATAGAAAAAAAACTGTAATTTGATAAAAATCATCCATAAAAGTCAACTTCTTTTTTATTTATAAAATATTGGATGCTTTTCTTCTAAGATTAGAGACAAAGCATCAGTTTACTTTCTTTCTAGTCAATATTTTATTAGAGAACCTAACAAGTATAGTAAGGCAAGAAAATAATAGAAAGTTTGATGATTGCCAGGAAAGAGTAAAATTCTTTCTTTTCAGGTGATGTGATTATATTATAGAAAATCCTACTGAAAATAAGTGATTTTAGCAAAGCCAAGAATACAAGGTCACTGAAATAAATCAGTTATATTTTTATAATAAATATAATTGAAAAAATTATAGCAAGTGTTTGGAAAGTAAAACACAATTTATATGAATAACTACAAAATAGGTGGAATAAAATTAACCTTTCATTGGTTTTCTCCCAAGCTCTAGCTTCATTAACTGTGAGTGGTTTGGAAATGGATTATATCCTTTCACATTTCTGTAGCTTAGCATGGACTTTTTCTTTGTTCTGGAAAGTTCCCTCATTGGCACCCACTCCATCAAAATCCAAGTAGCCAACTAACTTCTTTTGGTTAACTAAGTAAAGCCTTAGTTTACTTTGTTCTGTGTATGCTTCCCTTCAGTGCCTTATGCTTATTACTACACGTCATTTTTTTTTAACCTGATAGATTGTAAACTCCTTAAAAAAGAGATCACAATGATCTCTGTATTCTGATTGCTGGCCCAGGGTCTGACCCATTATAAACATTCAGTAAATAGTTGTTGACTCAATGTTTCATGACAAACACTTACAAGGAACCAAACCGTGCTTGAAATTTTGAAATGTGGCATGTGTGCAAGTGCCTATGTGTGTTTGTTTCATTTTGTCTTATTTTTGGTCTTATTCCTTTGTTTACAAACATATACCCACATGGAAAACCATTAACAAATGTTATTGAGGGAAGGTGCCAAAAGAAGTAAAGTGTATGGGTGTTTCTCTGGAGTTGAACATTTTTGCTTTTTATTTTTCATGAGAGAGATGGCGAAAAAACAGTCCTCATTGTAAGTAACTAATGAAGTCAAAACTGGCTTTACCTCAGGAAGCCTGTTCGTAAAAGTGAAGTAGAAAGACTAGATAATATTCTTTTGAGGAGATGATTTTCCTTTACCCTGTTTACTTGTGTGCGAATCACTGGCCCACTTTGAACATGCTGAGGATAATAGGGACGTTTCGGTGGGTATCAAAATTAAAGTCTAAAGTCTGCTTCTAAATTATGACTTTCCTGCTTGTGAGAAATTTTCTAACTGGGACTGCTTCCAAAAGCACTTCACTGTAGCTTCATGGAATTTTCTCAACTGTTTTATTTGTTCCTTCTCCACACCTCTTCTCTGGTGCATAGAGGCACATCTGTCTGTTTTCTGCCTTATCAAGCATGCATCTACATCTGCGAGGAAAACCCCACTTCCTCGGCTAAAAACCTGTATCTGATTGTGGTAATAAAGCTCTACTTCCTCAGTTCAAAACATACATCAGACAAGACCAATTACTTCAAATGACTCATAGTAACAGGCAAGGCAATAGTCGTCTTTTCAAAGCCTTTGAACTTCTGCTGCTTCAAAGGTGTACTAAAATGTGGTTATGAGGCGATTGTCTAAAATTGCCAAATTACCAGTTTCCAAGCTTTGACATTTGTTATTTTGCATAACTACACAAAGGAAATCAGTGAGATTACCTACCAGGAGGAAAGGGCCAAAAAAAAAAAAAAAAAAAAGCCAACCCATGACATAGGTGAGAGGCGGGGGTGGTGGTGGTGGGAGGATTATGATGCCTCTTCTGCAAAGGGGACAGGAGAAGGCTTTAAGTTGCTGTTGATACAATTAGGATACTAACTTAAACCAGCAGATAGTTTTCATTCTTACTCTTACTCTAAGAAGCATAAAAAGGTATTATTTTCAGGATGATTAGCAAATAGGATTTTTCTTAAAGGAAGCCCCTGTGATACTTTGAATTGCGCCAAGAATTTCTGAATGTCTGTGTGTCTGAGATGTCAGCAGTGGTGAATAGTAGTCAAAATGCATAACTGCCTGCCAGCTGCTTGGGGACTTGTGTGAATGGAATTTGTGACCATACCTGTTCCCGTCCTTTCTTCAGGAGTGAATTTAGCCTGACTTTCTTCAAGGGAAACATTTTCTATATCTTTATTACCTTCAGACCACACTTTTCAATAGCATAAAAGGCTTTTTATTTTACTTTTTGTAAACACCTTTAAATATATCTGTCTTCTTTATAAAACTTTTCTTAAGCATGGTTGCTTATACAGAGAGGGTCAGCAGAGTCTAATGATTCTGGGCAGGTTCTCTAGAGCCAGATCTTTCAGTTCTAATACTGCTTCTATCCTTGCGTTCAGCGGGAATACTTTGCACTGGTTATTTCCTTCACTCTGTTTTAGTTTCTGCATCCATGAATTGGGGATAATATGATATACCTACCTCGGTGGGCTACTGTATTAAATACAATAATATTTATAAAGAAATTCAGGGGCGCCTGGGTGGCTCAGTCTGTTGAGCATCCCACTCTTGGTTTCGGCTCATATCATGATCTCGAAATGGTGGGATTGAGCCCTGAGTGGGGCTCTGTGCTCAGTGTGATGTTGATTTTAGATTCTCTCTCCCTCTCTGTCTGCCACTCCCTACTTGAGGGTGCTGGCCTTCTTTCTCTCTCATTCTCTCTCTCTCTCTCTCTTTCTCTCAAATAAATAACTAAAATCTTAAAACAATCGAACAAACAAGTATTTCAAACAGTACCTGGCACATGGTAAGCATTATAGGTGTTTTGTGGAATATTTTTAAGAGATGAAATGTGTATATTTAATTTACCTTTTAGAATTTGATTAAGTTGATAGCACAGTGATTTTGTTTTAAAAAGTGAGAAAATTTGATTGATGAGGATAAATTTTAAAACCCACTGCCTGAATCTAAGAAGCTTTAGTAGCTGAAATAGCCAGCTTCCTTTGTAATCTGCACTACAGTGAATCACTAAAGCCAGCTGAAATTCCTAGCTGAAAGTCCAGAGATCCTTACTGAATCTAATGAACTAAGCTTTGCCTAAATACCTTTGCTTATTGTTTTAGTCTGTTGCCCCTCTTGAATTAAAGAGCAAAAAAAAAAAAAATCCCAACCTTTGAAAGCATACCCTTTCTTAGCAATAAATGAGCAATTTTGCTGAAGTGATATTACTCACACTTTATAAATACCTAGCAGTCAGGCATAGTGCTACCACCAATTCTTAGAAATTTAGATTGAGAGACGCAGCTTAGGTCATTTAGTTCAAGCCTCTCACTTTTCAGAAGAAGAAAGAGACTTCAATGAAACAGACTTACACAGTCTTTCCAAGATCATAGTCAGTTAGCAATGGATTTGGACTGTCCTTGTGGAGAGTGTGACTTGTGGAGTCAGGCAGTGCTGAGTTCAGTTTCCAACTATCTCACTTCTACACCACTGAACACATTTTTTTTAAAAGATTTTATTTATTTATTTGACAGACAGAGATCACAAGCAGGCAGAGAGGCAAGCAGAGAGATAGGAAGGGAAGCAGGCTCCCTGCTGAGCCGAGAGCCTGATGCAGGGCTCCATCCCAGGACCCTGGGATCATGACCTGAGCTGAAGGCAGAGGCTTTAACCCACTTAGCCACCCAGGTGCCCCCACTGAACACATTTTAATCTTAGTTTCCTCCACCCTGGAAAAGATAATGAGATAATATTTGTAGATGAGATAATGATTGTAAAGCAATTAGCACATTGGCTGGCTTGTAACAAACTCGCAATAAGTTGTACTTATTTTTGTTGTTTGTATTATTTCCTTGTCTTCCATCATAACACCCAATACCAGATGTCAAAGTAAATTCTGTTCTCCTCCAATTGATTATTGTCAAGTCAGACCCTATGTGACATGCTCACCTTTGTAGTCTATTCAACATAAGGTAGTTCTCGAATGCACATGCAGTACCTTAATTTGTTGGCCAAATGGCAACTGAGTCAAAGTTTCATACTCATCTCTAAATATAGCACAGATCCTGTAAATAAATCTGCAGAGTCAAGTTTTATCTTGTCCATTTTGTGTTATCCAGCTCTTGTACAGGAAATGGAGTGTATTTAATATTGATGACTCTGTATGTGTCATTTAATCGTCTCTATTGATTGGATTTCATCAGAGTGTGGGGCTTGGACAGAGCTTTGATTAGACTGTAAGGATTCTTTGCCGTTTTCTTTTACCCGACACCATATCAATGTACCTTCTGGTGTGATATCACTTTCACAATCAATATCTGAAAAAAAGCCCTGCACGCAGGCCTCCAGGAACAGAAGGCACTGCCTTTAAGTCTCCTTATATACATAGATTAAACCGCTCCAATTGAAAAAGGTTTATTACATGTTTTAGAGCAGGACAGAGGAGAAGAAAGGGCGAAGGAGTCTCCGTAGGTTTCTTGTGTAATTTGTGCATCATTTTTTATTTAAAAGTGTCAAATTCTCCCTTTTAATGTTGGTTGACATTTGAGAATGGATCATTTTTATCAGTGAAATTTTACAGTTTCAATCTAGTGCTTTTTTTCCCTAAATGTAATAATAGTCTATAAATATATTATTTGGGCAAATTGATATCTTAGACAGACTGTTCTTGTCCAAATTCATTTTGCATGGATTTTACTGCTGTGAAATGTCCACTGGGCCTCCCCAACTAATCTTCCACTGAGGCAAAGTTTATTTTTCTATTTGCCAAAGTTGTTCCACCATGAATTCACAGAGCTCAGGCTCTAGATTTAAAGAACACAAGCTAAGTAACACTAAGCAGCAAATGTGTCTCTTTATACTAGGTTCATGGAGTTTGTGGTGGTGCCTTAATGCTGGCTGTGGAAGGGGCTGGCATAAAATGCTTATTTATCTCTCCTTGAAAACATGGAATTTCCTCAAAGGTCAGCTGTTGGGATTGTGGGCCAGGGCTGAACTGAAACTCCTGGAAGTAGATGAGGCAGTTTCAATGATTTTAGAGTATTTTTAGTGTCCAAGCCCTGGGGATTAGAATTAATAAATACACACTGTCTTATAAAATGTAAATTCCCAATAATACAAGTTACCTGGCATCAATATGCCCAGTGTTACCCCCTGAGATGGAATTTTTCTGCCATGGAGTGGTAGACATAAGTGGGTACAGAACATGAACTCCATTCTTTACTACCACTTTCTTTTTCCTTGTGGTCCCTCTTATTTCTGTAACTTTATCATATCTTCCTGCATATTCTTTTTATTCTTGTCTTATTTATTTATTTATTTATGAGAATGTGTGAGTGAGGGTGGGGAAGAACAGAGGGAAAGGGAGAGAGAGAATCTTAAGCTTAAGCAGGAACCATGCTCAGCAAGGAGTCCAATCCGGGGCTCCATCTCATGATCCCGAGATCATGACCTGAGTTGAAATCAAGAAACAGACACTTAACGCTCTGCCACCCAAGCACCCTTATTCTTTCTTTTGTCTTA
>RCUC01123190.1:0-24743 GCA_003697995.1 Taxidea taxus jeffersonii
AAAGGGCCCTGCCGGGTCCTGGGCTCGGGCAGGTAGCTGGTGCTCCACAAACAAGCTCCCTGCCCTTGAATTTGCAAGTTCATCTGCTGGCCGCCCTGGGCGGCTTCGTGGCAGGTTTTCTTCCAGCCACCAGATGGCGCCATAGCTCCTCACAATGCACCGGAGGCGGGCGGGGTGGGAGTGGGGGGGCGCAGTCCTCAGCCTTAAGGCAGGGAGACTCCTTGCTGGGCATTCCCGCAGTGCCCTGCAGGTGGCAAAGTGCATTCACCTCCTGAACCCGCTCGAGCCCCCCAATCGACGTGCTGGCAAAGCAGTGTTCTCTTTCCCCAGTCTGGAGGGATGTGTCCTAAGAAGGGAAGTTGCCTGGTCATGGATCACTTGTCCTTGTTGAGTGTCCTTCCGTGTCCCAGACTCCAGTGTTCACGCAGGAGATGCCCCTGGAGCCCCACAGCCTGGGCCCTCCCCCTGCCCAGAAGCTCTAAGAGGAGCCCCCACTCAACAGCCTTATGAACTCAGCCCAGTTCCCTGGATTCTCCGTGTCTCTGTACAAATGAGCGTACACCATAGCTCTAACACATGGGTAACCCTCGCAAATATGATGCGAAGTGAAGGAGGCCAGACCCGAAGGGCCTGCGCGGTGAGATCCCATTCACATGGAATGTCCAGAATAGGCAAAGCCATGGAGAAAGAAAGCAGATGCCAGGGACTGGGGAAGGGGTAATTGGAAGTGATTGCTCATGAGCTTGGGGTTTCCATTTGGGGTAAAGAAGTTCTGGGATGAAAAGAAAGTGATTGTTGTGGACTGAATTGTGTCTACTCCCCCTTCCCCCAAAATGAGGTCATAAGGCTAGGGTCCTATCTCACAGAACTTTGGAGAAGAAGAAGAGATGCCAGAGCTAATCAGGAAGTGGGGCTCCCCTCTGTTCCCCAGAGAGGGAGAATGGGGCACCTGTCTGATCTCCCTACATCAAACCACCTTCTCTCCTTCCTCTACCTTTAGGACAAAAACATCCCACTGGCCTCACTACCTCCTGAGAACATTCCAGCTGGGACTGGCCTGTGACAAGCCAACGGACAGGAGACAGGAGTTCTGAAAATCCTGTCTCTCTACCCAAACCCTGCCTCTTAGAACAGATCGTCTTCAATCCCTTGGTCTTTCTCTTTGCTTCTTCCATAATATTCCTAACCTCACTCCTGTCCCCACCCAAGGCAGATGGATGCTTCTGGCTATCAAGGAGGACAGTCGTGTTCTCAGAAGTAAAAGAGAATAAAATTAAAATAATTTTCAAAAGAGCACCCTTCCAGTTAAAGTATAAACCTGACTCAGCCTGGGGCCGCAGGAGTATAAAATAATTCTTGTCTGCAGACAGGCAGACTCCATCCTGTCCAGCGGAGCTTCAATGGGCTGCTCTCTGCAGCAAGGAGCCAGTCCTCTCTCTACTTCATATTCATGTCAATGTTCCCCATCTGAAGATGTGTCTGTACTTTGGATTCTCTTTTGAACCAGTTAGAACATCTGCCCTGTTCTCTTCCTGATTAATGAGTTAAATAAAGCCTTCAACACATATGCATAGTCATATCTGTATGAGAAGCAGGATTTTACTTTTCTCTGAAAATTATTTTTAACAGACTTCGGAAAGGGTCCAGATGTAGACAAAAATTTTCTCTTGTTTACTGTCGATGCCTGAATTTGATAAGTTTCCAACCATGGAAAGTACTTGCTTGCTAGGGCTGCCATCCCAAAATACCACAGGCTAGGAGTTTACACAACAGACATTGACTCTTCCAGCATTCTGGAGGCCAAAAGTCGGAGATCAAGGTGTGGACAGGGCTGGATCATCCTGGCCCGGCCTTGGAGACAGATGTCTTCTCCCTGTGTCCATGTCCTGACCTCCTCTTTTATAAGGACCCGGGTTATATTGGATCAGGGCCCACCCAGATGACCTCGTTTTTCCCGAATCATCTCTTTCAAGGCCTTGTCTTCACCTACGGTCACATTCAGAGGCACTGGGGATTTGGACTCGAATCTGAATTCGGCGGGGACACAAGTCAGTCCATGACATAGTGCAAGAGACAGGTTGGGCTCAAGTCCATGACACAGAGAGGCGGCCGCTCAAACACCCTGAAGGGCCTGGCCCGGATACCACACCAGGTGACCCAGTTCATCAGTCCACCTGTGTCTCTCAGACCTCAGAGGGAATCAGCAACAAGGCCACGGACACATAAGTCCAATTGCTAAAAGACCTGGTCATTTTACTTTTGGTCTCTCAGAGTCTCAGACGACCAGATGTTCTCAGTGCGTTGGCTGTGGACGGCCTGACCCTTCGGCTGTAGGCAGGCAGGCAGAGAATGGACCACCGGCTCTGAGGAGAGACATTTCCTCCTGCTGGCTGACCTGCCGGTGCTGCTCTGGCCTCAGGGTTTTCCCAACAGTCTAGGCCATGGGACCATTCAGCCGTAACAGGCTACATGGGAGCCCAGTGCACAGAGAAGAATCAAGATGCTCTGGCTTAGGGAGTGGGGGTGGGGTGGGGTGGCAAGCCTTGTGGCCGGACCCCTCATCACTGTCCCCACTGCCACAGACCCTGAGGGGGCTTGTCAAGACCCTTGGGGACTCCAAAGAGAACAGGGGGAAGACCGCCGGCCTCAGGGAGCGAAGGGACTGCTGGGAACCACCAGACCAGCATGACACTGCGTTTCCTGCCATTTGGGCTCCCGTACATCAACACACAATAGTTCCATTATTTCATCGTTTGCATTCAAGACCTGCTTTGCCCCCCCAAAAGCCTAGAAATACAAATAAATATTTGTATTTCTAAAGTATACGAGAAGAAATAGAGGCAGGGGATAAGGGGAATCCAGGAGCATAGTTGTTATATGGGAATGTTTAACATATGGTGATGGGTGGTGATGCATTCTGTGTTTCTGTCCAACCCCCCACCCTAAGTCACCTGGTCAAGCCCTGCCACCCAGTGTGGCTGTATTGGAGATGGGGCCTCTAATGACATGATTAAGATCAAAAAGTTCATGAGGGAGGGGCCCTGAAACTCCAGAGAGCACCCTTCCTGCCCCCACACACACTGTGAAAGTCTGTGTGAAGACATGGCAGGAAGCAGGAAGGAGGCTTGTCCCACACAAAGTTATGCTGAAGTCCTAACACTCAGAGCCTCAGACTCTGATCTTCTTTGGAAATAGGGCTGTTCAGATATAATGAGCCAAGTCAAGTCATTTTGATGAGGCCATACTGGAGTAGAGTGGGCCCAATCTGGGATGCCGGGTATCCTTATAAAATGGAGAAATTTGGACACAGACACCCACAGAGAGGATGCCATGTGGAAACAGGAGTTCTGCTGCCCCCAAACAAGAAAATACCAGAAGCTGGAAGAGAAGCCTGGAACACACCCTTCTCTACACCTTCAGAGAGGGTACGCCCTGCTGCCATCTTGATCTAGGTCTTCTGGTGTCTGGCCTCCCAAACTGTGAGACCATAAATTTCCATTGTTTAAGCCTCTCAGTTTGTGGGACTTTGTTCTGGCAGGCTGAGGAATATACATACGGTCCTGCTAATCAACCATGAGCTTCACCTTCAGCCAGGAGCTTCCTGGTGGCCAAAGCAAAGAACTCTCTTACTGGAATTGGAGTATCTCTTGTGTGCTAAGCCAGACATCTTAAGAGAACTGCTAGGTCCAGGGTGCTCTGAGCAGGGTCTAGCATCCAGGTAGTGCTAAAAAATAAGTGTTACCTGGCATTTTTATTTTTCTTAATTTTTCTTATTTTTAATTTTCTAGCCACTGAATTTTTCCCCCAAAATAACATCGCTTTGGAAAACAGTAGACTAGAAGCTGCCCTAATTTCCACATCCCACTCATTCCTGAAGCTGCGGTGATTTCTCCAGCCCCAGTGGTGTGCTCTGCAGGGCCCCTGTGCTCGGGCCTCCCACCTCCTTCTGAGTCTCCCCGGGTGCCCCTGTACAACCGGGATAATGGTCATCTCTGCTTCACTGGCTTTTCTTTAAATTGAGCTAAAATGTATATAACCTCAAATTTACCACTTCAACCATCGTTAAGTGTGCAATTCAGCAGCATGAAGTACATTCGCACTACGGTGCAGCCATCACCACCATCCATCTCCAGAACTTCCTCCTCTTCCCAAAGTGAAAGTCTGTTCACACCATGAAATTGTTCACACCTCGAGCCCCTGCACCCACCATCTCCTCTCCACGGTGGGGTTCGTCGGCTCCAGAACCTAGCAGATGTGGAACCAGGGGTGTTTGTCCAGTAGGGATCGACTTCTTTCATTTTGCCTCATGTCTTGGAGGTCCTTTGACATTGAAGCAGCTGTCCGAGCTTCTCCTGTAAGGCTGAGCCTGCAGTCCCTGTTCTCCATCCACCGATTCACACACGCTCGGGCTGTTTCCCCCTCTTGGCTGGCGGGAGGACGGCTGCTGGGAACTTCACATGCAGATCTCTGTTGGATTCTTTTCTCTTCCTGGTCAAGTCTTTGGAGTAGATACCCAGAAGTAGAATTGGCTAGATCGCCAGAGGTGGGACTGCTGGGTCATAGGAGAAATCTATGTTTAGCTTCTAGAGGAACAGTCAGACGATGGCCCTTGGTGGCTGCCCCATTTTTCCTTGTACTCCAGAGGGCTTTAGATGAGAATTGGGGGGGCAGGGAGAGCAGCGCTCATCGAGGAGAGAAGGCCTGGAAATGTTGGATCCCGGTGTCTCCTGGGGCTCCCCATCCTCCAAGGGAGAGCCGAGCTCCCTCAGCAGCATCCAAGGCCTCTCCAGCCCCCCAGCGCCTTCTCCTGCCCTGCCCCCATCAAACCCTGGCTCTGTTGGGAGCCCCTGATAAGGAGACTTCAGTCTTGGTTTATGCCAGTTCCTCTGCCTGACCCACTGGCTTTGCCCAGCAGTATTCAGTTCCATGTCATCTCCTACAGGAAGATGTCCTGGTTGTCCAGACTCACTTAAGTGCCCACATGGCCTTTTAGTGAATCCCTGAGGGTATGAGAGGAATAGGAAGGAGGAAAGGCTGGAACCCCGGGTGTTTTATTCATCTCTTGACTCTGCTGAAAGCTCCCTGAGAATATGGTGCCTCTGGTCCTTCTGACCCAAAGCCATCCATCTGCCCAATTCATGGTGGAAGTTCAGCGAATGGATGAGGGAACCAACACATCTATGGCCATCGACATATGCTCCGGTCAAGGGTCCCCTCCTGTGTGGGGGGCTGGGGGTGGGTTTTAGGTGCTGAGCCGGGGGAAAATGCTAGGGAGGCTTGGGGCGTGAGGCTGCTTTGTGGCCTCAGGAAGGTGGTCCGCATTCTCCAAGGTTCACCCAGCACCTGCTGAGATCCTGTGAACATCAGAGGTCATGGGTGTGGCCTTCTGTCTGGGTGGCCCCTCTCGGATGGGCTGGTGAGGGGACTCCTCCCCATCCTGGGAATGTCCCCCTCAGAGCTCACAGAGGGGTTCACAGCTGTCTTTCAGCCCCAAGAGGGCAAGGCCAGGTGTCCCTTTAGAAACACACCTACACACAGGTGCACGCAGAGGAGTGGCACCTCCGTCACGCAGAGAATTCCACCTGCGTGGGACAGGCCAGGAACCGGCATTACCAAGAAGAAAGAACAGGAAGGATTCAGGGTCTGACAGACCCAGATAGAGATGGCAGGTTGGTGACCTTGCTGTGGCCTCCCAGCTCCTCATAAAAAGGCTTTATACTCTCAGGACCTGAGTCCCGTGCACATGGCCGTGGGACTCCCAGTCTTCAACAGTTGTGGAGCGGAGATGGTGACCGCGACTGGAGTTTGCGTTACCCGCAGGCGGGACCCTTAGCTCTCCCGTGTTCGTGTTACTTCCCTTTCATTCCTCCCACGGCCTCAGGAAGTGCAGGATGTTATTATCATCCCTGTTTGAGAGACAAGGAAACCGAAGCACAGAGAGGTTAATTCCCTTGCCCAAGGTCACACTGCTAATGAATAGCAGCACTGAGATTGGAGCCCAGGCAGCCGGCTCCAGGTGCTGGGGCCTGGATGCTCAGGGGGCTGTTCTGAGAGCAGCAAGACCCGCTGGGGAAGAGCTACGAGGGGCAGACAAGAGCTCAAAAGGCTGGCGGTGAGGGCTGTTTAGTGGAAGGACCTCTAAGCACAGGGAATGCCTTCCTTCTTCTCCCCCTCCCTCCCAGTGGTCCTGAGCCTCCCCCTTCCGTCCATATAGCAAAGAGAACATCTTCCCTTTCCAGCCAGGCAGCCAGGGACAGTCTTGGGCCCTCCTGGGGTCCAGACACCATGTGGCCTGGAAGTGGGAGGGGGTGCTTCCGCAGCAGCAGGTCGCCTGGCACCCCCTGCCCCATCTGCAAGCAAGGTTGGGGGGACCTCCATGTCCTGTTAGAGACGCCAAGGGAGGCGCACCTCCCAAAGCCGTGGGCTGGGGCTTATTTAGCAGACACGAGGTGGCCAGACTCCTGGGTCCCAGTATCTCAGCCAGGGAGGCTGTCCCACGGGGGTGGGGAGAGGAGCCTGGAGGCTTTGCCAAATATGGTCAGTCTTGCTGGGGAGGCAGTGAGGTGGACCATTGTACCTTTTTGTCTCTCCTACCTTGTGTTGGGCCACTGTGAAATCAGTCACCTAAGCATTTGCAAAACGCCTTACCGACACCTAGGGCAGTACCCATTTTAAGCCAGAATGCGACTTGTCTCTGTCCCCCAAAGCAATCCTAAAGTTGACAGACATGCTGAGACGCTGCCAGGGTGCCCATGGGGTTTGGAAGCTCTCTGGAACTTGGGCCAAGAGCAGAGCTGAGTGTTGGCCCTGCCTTCCGTGAAGAGTTGGGGCATTTTGATGTACAAAAGTCCCCAAATGAAGAGGTTTAGCCAAGGTTAAGAGCAGGGGAACTCTGGAGCCAGGCTGCCTGCGGCCCTGTGTGACACCTTATTCCCCGGCTGATTGCGGGTAGGTAACTCCCAAGCGCTCGGGTTCTTCTCGGTAAAACAGAATTGATGACGGTTCGTCCTTGTTGGTTGTTGGAGAAGCCCATGAGCTTGTCTTAAATTAGGGATTGGGTGGACAGCACCGCGTTGGAAAGCATGCCACCCACGAGCAGCTGAACACCTCCTGCAGCAGGAGGGGATGCTGCCCACGGGGAGACTCCAGCGTCTTCTTGCCCAGGACTTGATCATCCCGGGTTGGAGCTCCTCCTCCAGCCCTGCCTGTACCCCTGGGAGGGAGGAGCCTGGCTGTCTGTATGGAGGATTTGGCCTTGCAGCTCAGAGGTGGGCTGAGCCCTTCGCACATGGCTGGAGTCCATGCTTTACGGCCCTGTTCATTGTCCATGAGGAAATAACCCAGGGGATGCCCCCCAGGGCAGAGGTGGGTCTGACTGGGGACCACAGACTTGCATCCTTGGCCTGGTAGATACACATATGGGAACGTGGATGCTGAACTTTGGGGGAAAACTTCTGTCAGGGGCTGCTCCCCTGCCCACACACCCTGAGCACCCCGAAACTTCCAGCTCTGTACTCCTGTCCCCTTCTCCACGACACAGTTTTCCCAGATCCTGTCCGCTCCCCTTAGCATAAAGAAAAGAGCCAAAGGGACATGGGTTCAAAACCCACTTTCCTGCTTGCTGCTGTCTGACTTTGACCAAGTTACTTACCCTCTCTGGACAACTTCTTCCTCAAAGCGGAGATCATGATGCTTTCCAGAAAGGAGCTCCGAGGGAATTCAGTGAGGTCAGGGAGGACTCAGAGTGTTGGTTCCTCCTCAGATACGGTCAGCCTCCTCAGACCTCCAGTCCTCTTCGCCCGTGTGGGCCCCCTCTGCCTCGGACCGTGGCTAATGCTGTGGGGGCTGTGCACCCACCCGCCAGTGAGGTCCCTGAGTCAAGCCAGCCTTGTCTGCATGTCCCCACAGCACCCCGCTGTGCTCAGCAAACACTCGCTGATCAAGTACTTGCTGCCGGGGATTCACACACCTGTCCCCATGGGCTCCTCCCACACGTGGCTCTTAGAATCCTGTGAATGTCTTTCGACATGGTTCAGGTGCAGAAACAAAAAAAGGGAGAGAAGCTTTCCGTGTGGAGTGTCAGTGTGGGTGTGGGGGAGGCTGCAGATTACAGGGGTCCGGGTCGGGTCTGGGGCTGGGCAGCTGCCGTGGGGACACAGCGGGGGCAGGGGCGGGTGGTAGGAGAGCAGGTCTCGCCACTGTCAGGGCTGTGCCCAGGGGCACAGCTCCCCACATGCCAGGACACCACTTAGGAGCTGGTGGACTGAACCCCTCGTCCTCTGAAATCACCTTATTTGGCAAAAGGGTCTTTGCAGGTGGGATTAAGATAAGGATCTCCAGGCAAGATAATCCTGGATTATCCAGCTGGATCCAAAATCCAGGAACAAGTGTCCTTCTGGGAGGGAGAGCGCACAGAGAAGGAGGCCGAACTTGAGAGATAGGGCCGCCCTCACAGAGGGAAGAGCAGGAAAGACCCCCGCCCCTGGAGCTTTTGGAGGGAGCACGACTCCACTGACACCCCGACTCTGGGCCCTGGGTCCCCAGACTGTGAGAGAGTCAATCCCTGTCCTTGTAAACCCCCCACCCTGTGGTGTTTGTTCCTTTTGCCGCAGGAAGCCAATCCTGAGCTTTGTGACACGCAAGGACCCCTGAGTCTTACAGGTTTCAGCCTCCCTCCCCTGTAAATAACACCGAACTTAAACAGTTGTCTTAAGGATTAATCCAAGTATTTAGGCTGAGTTATATTAAATTGCCATTTTTTAAAAGATTTTATTTATATATTTGACAGAGAGAGAGATCACAAGCAGGCAGAGAGGCAGGCAGGCAGAGAGAGGGAGAAGCAGGCTCCCCACTGAGTGGAGAGCCCGATGCGGGGTTCGATTCCAGGACCCTGGGATCATGACCCAAGCTGAAGGCAGAGGCTTAACCCACTGAGCCACCCAGGTGCCCCTAAATTGCCATTTTTACAAGTCAGAAATAACTGGATGTTGGCGGCTTCGCTGGAGTCAACTTACTGATCTGTGCAAAGCATCTGGCTGGCAGGGAGGGCTCAGCAAACATGGAGACACACCCTCAGGGCAAGAAGGTATTACTAGTCAGCTGGGGTGGCAGGACCCCACTGTTTTGGGGTGCAGTGACATTCTTGCTGGGCTCTGAGGGATGGCAAGGAGTTTATATGAAAATGGGGCCACTGGGGGACACCTCCACGAGATGGGGCAGGGAGGGAAACTGTGGCTCTGGCAGGTGCTAGCAGAGGACAGGAGCAGCTCACCTGGGCAGAGGGGTGCAGGGGTGATGTGTGCACCTGCAGAATACAGAGCCCTCTGCACCTGCTCAGCCCCCAAGGAGAATCACTCCTCTATCCTGTCACCAGCACGATTTTCCTAGGATACCTGCTCAGTCCCCTCATGGGAGCAGACCCTGGGAGAAAGCTAAGACCTCTTTAGCCTGGTGTATGAGTTTCCTGGGACTGCTGGAATGAATTACCCCAAACTGGGTGGCTTAAAATCACAGAAATGAGTTTTCTTATAATTCTGGAGGTCAGAAATCCAAACACAGTGTCACAGGGACAAACTCGTGGTGTCAGGGGGATTGTGCTCCATCTGCAGTCTCCAGGGGAGTCAGTGGCCAGCCCCACATGCCTCACATTCCTTGGCTGGTGGCCCCTTCCTCCATCTGCAGAAGCAGAAGCTTGCTGCCTTCTGTGTCAAATCTCCCTCAGCCTCCCTCCACGAAGGACACCTGCAGTGACACTTAGAGTCCGCTTGTATAACCCAGGATAATCTTCCCCTCGCAAGAGTCTCGGTGTAATCATATCTGCATGTCCATTGCCATATACAGTGACAGGCACAGGTTCCAGGGACCCGGACCAGAATGCCAGGGGGCTGTTATTCAGCTCACCACAGCTGCTATTCTAGGTCCCTCCTGCTTTGGCCCCTGTCCCCTTCTGCAGTTTCTGCTCCTCACCTTCCCACATGCTCCACCTGCTCAGACAGGCCAGTGACCTCCTTCTTCTGGAATGCTCTCCCTGCCCTTCCACAGGGTCCCTCCTTTGGGGGACCCCTGTGATGCTTCCCTGGCTGCCCCTCCCTGGTGCCCCCAGAGCAGTCCATCTGCACCCCTCATTCACAGCATCCGAATCCCCCCGTGTCAGTTCCAGACTACTATGGGAGGGACACACCATGAACAAGCACATGACTTTGAAGGTAGGAGATTGGAAAGAAAGAGACAGATCAGGTGAGAGCAGCTGGAGGGGCCGAGAATCCCCAGAACAGACACCGGTCAGGAGCAGAAGTGCTCTCCGATGGTCGGTATGAAAACTTGGAGCTAGCATTGACTGAGGTCTCACTCTGTCCCAGCCACATGATGGCGCCAATGTAGCCCCCACCATGTCCCTAAGAGGGAGAAACCGTGATCAGGTCCACTTGGTAGATGAGGACAGAGGCACAGAGAATTTTAGTAATTTCCACAAGGTCACACAGTAAGCAACCTAGAGCAGTCTAGCTCCAGTGACAGGTGTCATCCGGTACGATGTTACAGAGAAGAGGGCATGAGGGTGAGCCTGGAGCTCCGGAGCACAGACCTAAGCAGAAGCCAGAGCTTGGCAGAGGGAAGTGTCCAGGGAAGTGGCTGCTGGAGTGACAGATGGGGGTACCCCCCCAACCCCTGCCATGTGACACATGATCACTGTTGGTACACAGTAGCTATTATTGCCCATGACTAGCACAGTTGACCACGGTAGGAAAAAATGACATGACGAGTGAGCTCGGTCCCTGGTGGGAACCATACTCACGCAGCTGGAGTCATCCTAAGAAGGAGCACAACCGGGGGTCACTTAAGGAGCCCTTCCAACTCAAGGATCCCTAACTGAGGTGCCAGCAAGCACTGAGTTCAGGGAGCATTACTGTGTTTTAGGAGAAGAAAGAAGGTCTGGCCCCTGGAACACTATTGGTTGGGGAGAGAGAGAGAGAGAAGCTTCTAGACCAGACTGACCAAGAAAAAAGAGAGAAGACGAATTATCAATATGCAGAATGAAAGATGGGATGACAGACATTAATAGGTAAAGTGGACCAACTTTTTGAGATCTGCAAACTACCAATTCATGCACTAAGAACCTGAATAGTCTTATATTTATTACAGACTTTCAATGTTTAAAATGTGGTAAAAGAAAATTCCAGGCCCACATAGCTTCATCAGCTTATTTTACTTAACACATTAGGATGAAACTATTATTCTTCAAGAAAACTGAAGAATAATAGTTTCTCATAGAAAACTCATTTTATAGGATCAGCATGACCTAATATGAAAACCAGACATTACAAGTTAAAAACAGAAAACAGGGGCACCTGGGTGGCTCAGTGGGTTAAGCCTCTGCCTTCGGCTCAGGTCGTGATCTCAGGGTCCTGGGATGGAGCCCCGCATCGGGCTCTCTGCTCAGCGGGGAGCCTGCTTCCTCCTCTCTCTCTGCCTGCTTCTCTGCCTGCTTGTGATCTCTGTCTGTCAAGTAAATTAAAAAATAAATAAATAAAAACAGAAAACAAAAAGCTACAGACCAAGATGTCTCATGGACATAGATCTAAACATCGACAAGACATTAGCAAATCAATTCCAGCAATATATAAAATGAATAATACTATATCATGACCAAGTGGAATTTATCTGGGGAATTCAAGGAAGGCTCAGCATTTGATAACTGATCACTTATAACTCACCATGTTAAAGACTAAAGAACAAAAGCTATAAGATCACATCAACAGATGAAGAAAAAGCATTTGACAAAAATCAATATGCATTCATGATTAAAAAAAAAAAAAAGCCCCAAACCAAAAACTGTTAGCAAACTAGGATAGAATAGAACTTCCTTAATTGGGAAAAAAGATATCTTCAAAAATTCTACAACTAACTCACAATTAATGGTAGAAAAATGAATGCTTTCCATGTTCAGAATTGGAAAAAGGCAAAGTTATATATACTTATCACTTCTATTCAACATCATAATGGAAGTCCTAAACAGTATAATAAGGTGAGAGAAAGAAATGGCATATAGATTGGGAAGGAAGAAATAAAACTATCTCTATTTACAGAGGACATAGAAAAGCTTCTAGAAATAACAAGTAAACTTAGCAAGCCACAGGATACAGAGTCAGTAATCAAAATTCAATCATATTTGTATGTACTGAAAACAAACTCTTTGAAACTAAAATTTTAAAAATGGTGCTATTTATAAGTACTCTCCCCCCAAATAAATAAGTAGGTATTAACATAACAAAATATGTGCATGACCTGTATGTTAAAACTGCAAAAACACTAGTGAAAGAAATCAAAGAATATATAAATAAGTGGAAAGATATACTATATTCATGGATTGGAATAGTCAATACTGTAAAGTTGCCGATTCCCACCAAATTGATACATAATGCATCCCAATCAATGTGCAGAGGTTTTTTTGGTAGTTATTAACAAGATGATTTAAAATTTATATGGAAAAAAATTCCCATGGAAAGGCAAAAGAACAAAAACAGCCCAAACAACTATGAAATAGAAGAACAAAGCTGGGGGCTGACACTACCTGATTTAAAGACTGAAAACAGGGACGCCTGGGTGGCTCAGTGGGTTAAAGCCTCTGCCTTTAGCTCAGGTCATGGTCTCAGGGTCCTGGGATGGAGCCCCGCATCGGGCTCTCTGCTCAGCGGGGAGCCTGTTTCCTCCTCTCTCCCTGCCTGCCTCTCTGCCTACTTGATCTCTTTCAAATAAATAAATAAAATCTTAAAAAAAAGAGACTGAAAAGAATCAATATATTGTAATAAAAATATTGTGGTATTGATGAAAGGATAGACACATAGTTCAGTGGAACAGAATAGGGTTCAGAAGTAAGTCCATAAATATATGGTATCTTGATTTTTGTTTCTGGGAAATACCTCATTGAGATAGAATTCCCATACCATACAATTTACCAATTTAATTTTTAAAATGTTTATTTGTTTATTTTAAACAGAGAGCAGGAGGGGCAGAGGAGGAAGGAGAGAGACTCTCAAGCAAACTCCAAGCTGAACACAGCCCAACAAGGGGCTCGATCTCACAACCCTGAGATCACAACCCAAGCCAAAACCAGGAGTCATGCCCAACCAACTGCGACTTCCAGGCAGCCCCAATTTACCCATTGAAAGCATAGTACAATTCAATGCTTTTAGTATGTCCTCAGAGTTGTGCAACCATCACCATAATCAGTTTGGGAACATTTTCATCACCCCCAAAAGAAACTCTGTACTCTCAGGCCATCATTCTGCCTCCCTGTCTAACCCACGCGTTAGGCAACCACTAATCTACAAATCTCTATGAATTTGCCTATTCTGGACATTTCATATAAATGGAATCATACAGTCGGTGGTCTTCCAGGAATGGCTTCCTTCACGTGGTGCCATGTTTTCAAGCTTCCTCCATGTTGTAGCATGTATCAGTGCTTTGTTTCTTTTTATCGGTGAACAATATGCCGTTGTGTGGACATACCATATTTTATTCATCGATTCATCGGTTGGTGGACACTGGAGTTGTTTATACTTTTTGGCTGTTAGGAGCAATGCTGCTGGGAGCATTTATGTACACATTTCTGTGGGGCCACATGCTGCTATCCTCTTGGGTATACACCAAGGAGTAGAATTGCTGGGGTATATGGTTAAGTCAGTTTAACATTGTAGGGAACTGCCAGACTGCTTCCCACAGCAGGTGCATCACTTTCCATTTCTACCGGCAGAGCCTGAGAGTCCAACTTCCTCACATTTGGGCCAACACTAGTCATTAACTGTCTTTTTAATTATAACCATCCTAGTGGGTGTAGAGTGGTATCTCGCTGTTGTTTTAATTTGCATTTCCCTGATGACTAATGATGTTGGGCATCTTTTCATGTGCTTGTTGGCCATTTGTATATCTTTTGGGGGGAAATATCTATTCAGATCTTTTCCTCGTTTTTAATTGGGTTATTTGTCTTTTATAATTGAGTTGTAAGAGTTCTTTATATGTTCTAAAGGCAAGTCCCTTATCAGATATTTAACTGATTTTGACAGAAGTACAAAGGCAATTCAATAGAGAAGAAATAATCTTTTCAGCAAATTATTGGAATAATTGGACATCCTTGTGCAAAAACAAAACAAAACAAAACAAAGACCTCCACCTATACTGCACATCTTATACAAAAAAATTAACTCAAAGTGGATCATAGGCCTAAATGTAAAATGTAAAAAACTATGAAGTAGTTAGAAGAAAGCATAGGAGAAAATCTTTGTGGCCTCAGTTCCAGAGTGAATTCTTAGGTAACAACTAACAATTAGAGAAAAAAAATTGGCAAATTTACCTTTATCACAATTAGAAACTTTTGCTCTTTGAATGACACATCTAAGAAAATGAAAGGAAAGGCACAGACTGGGAGAAAATATTTGCAAATCACACATCTAACAAAGAACTTCTACTCAGGATACTAAGGAATTTCCCAAAGTTACCAATGACAAAAAAACAAGCCACCTAACTTTTAAAATGGGCAAAATTTTGAGAGGACACTTTGCCAAGGAAAATAGGTGAACACTCAATGCATGAAATGTCCTCAACATAATTAAGCATTAAAGAAATGCAAATTAAAAGCATAATGAGATATCACTAAAAACCCATTCAAATGGCTAAAACACACACACACACACACCAGTGCCAGTGCTGGAGAGGGTGCAGGGTAATGGAACCCATGTACCTTGCAGGTGGGAATTAGGGGATTAGGTTTCAACTCATGAATTTTGAGGGGACCCCCCCACATTCAGTCCATAGCTGGCTGGCATCTGGATCCTGGGCTCTAGCTTCCAGAAATGTGAGAAACTACATTTATGGGACTTGAGCCCCTCAGTCAATGCTAATTTGCTATTGGAGCTCAAGCTGGGTATCTGTTCTCTGTGATTTCATTTATATGGCCTTCTGGAAGAGATAAAGCTATAGACATGGAGGACAGACCAGTGGTGGCCAGGGGACTAGAGACTGGAGGTTTGAGCTACAAAGGAATTTGGGGGCGATGAACCCTTCTCTGTATTTCCACAGTGGTAATGGTTACATAGCTCATAGAACTGGACCCCTTCAGAAAGTGAATTTTACAAAAATATGCTTCATGTCAGAGGGAAAAAGCCCCCTCTAGCTGTTGTTTGGAGAAAGGACTACACAGGGAAGATGAGTAGAAAAGCAGGGAGAACAACCAGTCATCCACGAGGCAGAGATGGTGAGCATGAGGCCAGGCGCCACGGAGGGGGGTGGGGGGCTGGTCAGACTGGGGCTGTGTTTGGAGGTGGAAACAACAAGATTTGCTGATGGACCAGATCAAATGTGGTGAGGGAAGGAGAGAAATCGGCAGTGACATCCGAGTATTGGTTGAGCATCTCCCTGTTGGAGAAGACCATGAATGTAGGGGGACACAACGTTTAGTCCATAATAGTGTGGTAAGACTGAACAGTATCCTTCCACCTAAGTGTGTCTTCATCCCTGGAACCTGTGAATGTCGCCTTACATGAGAAAAAAGGACAATGCAGACGAGATCAAGTTGACGTTGATATGGGCGATCATCCTGGATTGTCCAGGTGGCCTCACATGATCAGCAGGGTCCCTGTGCGAGGGGACCTTGTCGGGGGCACAGGAGAGGCCAGTGTGACTGCAGCAGAGGTCGGAGTGTGTTCTTTGAAGGGAGAGGGAGGCGCCTTGAACCGTGGAATGCAGGAAACCACTGGAAGGTAGGACAGGCAGGGAAACAGATTCTCCCTACGAGCCTCCAGGAGGAGCCAGTTTTGTCAACACCTCAACTTTGGCCAGGTGAGGCTGATCTCAAGCTTCTGGAATCCAGAACTGTAAGAGAAGACATTTGTATGGTTGTAAGGCTGTGAGTTTGTGACAATTTGCTGTGGCAACCTCTGGAAATGAATACATTTGAGATTAGGTTTGATTGGGACAGAAAACCCCACAGAACAGCAGCTCAAAGACAAGAGCTAGAGGCAGAGTATGGAGGCTAAGGGTCCAGGGCTGTGGGAGACTCCATGAAGTCCTTGGGGCCCCAGCTCCTTCTTGCCCCAGCTGCACCATCCCCGCTGGGGCCCTAATCCTCATGCTCCAGGAAGGGGGTATCCACATAACAGGCAGCAGGAGGGACAGGTGGGAGGAAGGGACAGAGGGGACAAAGGCAAGCAGTGGGCACCTAGATGGTGACTAGCAGCCACTGGGCAACGCTTCTCTTTCCAGAACTTACTTTCCAGAATGTACTGTGAGGTCATGCCTCCTACAAGAAAGGTGAAACTGTGGCATTTTTAACCTGAGCAGACATGTGCCTTGAGGAGATTTTTATTATGAAAGAAGGGGAGAAGGTATGTTGGGGAATAATTCTCATTTCTGGTAAACCTAACCTATTTGAGCCTCTGTGAGTTAGAAATTGCTCAGCCTCAAGGAACAAAAATCCTGCCCCATTAGGGCCTGAGCAAATAAGGCTCGGTTTTCTCTGAGAACAAGAAGTGTTTGTTTGCTGGTGCAGTATGGTCACTTGGAAGATGACTACACTTGGAGGGCTGGTTTTCATCCTCAGACTTGGAACCTTATGGACAGAAAAAGGCTGCTGTGGCTCCAAGCATCACTTCTGCATTCAAGAAGGATGGAGAGTACCACCAACCTGTATGTCCTTTGTCAAGAGGAAAACAAAAGCTTTCCCATGGATACTCCCAGAAAATGTGTGTGTGTGTTGTGCTCATTGGCCGGAACTGAGTGTCAAGGCCTCTCTAGATGGAAGGAAGCCTGGAAAACCAAGGATTTCACTTTCTAGTCTTCTATCAGATAGTAGATCAAAAATATTGGTGCCCTTTGACTACCAATTTCACTTTCGGGAATTTCTATACCAAGAAAACTGGGCACCGGGAACGGCATATGCCTAAAGATGTCCATTATGGTGTGGCTTCTCAGTGTGGAAAATCAGAACCATCCTGAATGTTCAACATGCATTGTTCGGGGCCCAAACAACGCACCAGTCATCCAGTGTCTGGCCCCAGCACCTCTGCTACTTCATCTGGAAAACAGAAGAAAATAGGACTTATCTTTTAGCCTTCTGGTGAAGACCAGAGATAAGAAATAGCACATAGTCAATGGTCATGCTTCTTAGTTTACAGCCCTCCCACCACCCGGCCCATCTTTTACCAACCAAAGCTATGCAGAACTGACTGAAACTCTTTCCTCCCACTCACTAAACTCAGGAGGGAGAGTTGCTCTGGGACAGGGTGGGGGCAGCACCGGCTTTGAGGCAGGCCGTCCCTGGGTCATGTGGGCGTTGGACATCCGCTCTATCATCCTGTGGGGGCAACCCTTGGCCCCTCTTCTGTGCAATGGACTGTCATGAGGTTTCACGAGAAAAAGTGCCCCAGGCACAGTATTTGTGATCTAGCAAACCCCAAACAGACAACAGATGTTGGAGGAAGCTTGCTTCGCCTGACCCAGAGGCACCCTGACATCAGTGCTGAGGACACTGTAACATGCTAAGGGTTTCCGTTCTGGCTGGAAGATTCCCTGGCCTGAGCCACCCAGGGCTCCTGGCTGAAAGGTGACCCAATTATTAATGAACGCTGCAGAGATGAAAGCGAAGACATAATCTACCCCTGAACGGATTCAGAAGGAGCAGATAATGGGACAATAAAATTAATCTTGTAGAAAAACACAATTAGCTGTATCATTTATAAATCTCCTCTCCTTCCACGTGGGGTGAAGCGGGAAGCTGCTAAGCCTGAGCCGTTAGTAGCCCGACCTCCATTGCACAAGGACCAATGTGTCTTTTGCTGGGAAAATATTTTCATTTCACATTCAAGGGGCATCGTTAGAGGTTCAAAAACAATCTCTGGAAGCCAAGATGGCCTTCCATCTGCCCAGCCGGATTTCTTGTCTATTTCAAGTCACTTCCATGCAACCAGAGGGCTTATGAGGAAGTCTCCGATCACAGGGACCCCTGAAACACAGGCCCAGCCCAGCCCCAGCTGTGCAACCTTGATCAAGCACTTCACCTTGGTAAGCCTCAGTTTCAGTTGCAGGGGTAACATGCAGCATGTAAGGGTGCCTCCTTCATTCCCAGGGCTGGGGGCGGGGGATTAGATGAAAGTCTGCAGAGCCGCCCTGCACCCCCCTCCCCGCAGCGTGGGGCAGGAACCAACGGGAAGCTGGGTGACTCCCATGGCTGGAGAGTGGGTCCTGTTAGCTGCAGAAGACAGGAAGTCTTCTTACTGGGGTCTCCTCATGACTCTTACTTCTCAGAGGCAGGAACTGAGGCTCGGAGAAGGCAAGTGACTCACACTTCACTGGAAAGCAACCAGATCCAGGTCAGAACCCTGCCTGGCCATTCTGGCTTGGAAGCCATAGCTCTCTTCTGCGACATTGCTCTATGGGACAGTTGTGAGCTGAATTACGTGTCCCCAAATTTCACGTGCCCAAGCCCCAACCCCCAGGACCCCAGAATGTGACTGTGCTTGCAGATGGGATTTTTAAAGAGGTGATTAGTTACAATGAGGTCATCTGGGTGGGCTCCGAGCCAGTAGGACAGGTGCCCTTACAAGAAAAGGAGATCAGGACACAGACACACACAGGGACGAGCACGTGAGACACGGGGAGAAAATGGTCATTGGCCAGCAAGGAGAGAGGCCTCACAAGGAACCAGGGCTGCCATCACCCCGGTCTCAGATGCCCAGCCGCCAGGCCAGGGGGGAGACATGTTTGTGGTGTTTAAGCCCCCTGGTCTGTGGTGCTTTGTCATGGTGGCCGAGCAGAGGAACTCGGGGTGCCCTAGGAACATGGAGCTGCGGCAGCCTGGGGAGCTTCTTGTGGGTGTACAAGACATAGTACACATGTGTGCAGAGTTTCCGTGTGTGCGCATGCACACCCCAGCTCAGTATGCACACATGCTCACACGCACATGCGTTGCGCCGCTGGCCACCACAGTGGCAGGGAGAGGTCTGGGGGGGTGGGGTGTCAGCCCAGCCGCTCAGTTTCCCCACGTGTGAACGGCTCCGCGGACAGCCCTTCCTGCGCATGCTCGCGGCAGGTACCGCGTGCCAAGCCACGGACGTCCGCCAGGTCTTAGCTCCGTGCCTGCCCCGTGCGTGCTGGAGGACGTTAGCAGCCGGTCCTCCTGGGCCTGAGTCATGCTGTCGTCGCCCTCCTTGTCATGCTGCCCTGTCCCCAACTGCTCATGCTCCAGCCATTTAGGACCAGCCAGTGTTTTGTTTTTTGAGACCTAACTCATATACCATTAAATGTACCATTCACTGGTTTTTAGTGTATTCATGGAGCAATGCACCCAGCACCTCTGTCTAATTCTAGAATATTATCCTCACCCTTGAAAGAAGCCCCATGTCTGTTAGTGGTCGCCCCCATTCTCCCTGCACCCCCAACCCCTTGCAACATGAATCTACTTTTTGTCTGCGCGAACTTGCCTTTCCTGGACATTTCACATCAGTGAACCATTCAGCACGAGGTCTTCCAGGGCTGCCTGCCTCCACCCAGCAGAATGTCGCCAAGGTCCATCCACCGCGCAGCCCACATCCACCCTTCCCTCCTTTCCGTGGCCTGGCCACGCTCGGTGGAAGGGACGGCCCATGTGTTGTGTATCTGTCAGCTGGGGGACACTTTGGTCATTCCGCTCTTTGGCTTCTGTAGTCGATGCTTTTATAACATTGTGCACCCCTGTTTGTGTGCACGTGCACTGGGCACAGGTTTAGGAGGGACTGCTGGATCTGATGACAAATCTGTGTTTGACTTTCTGGGGACACGTGGCTGCTTTCCACACTTTCCACGGTGGCCACGCCACAGGACACTCCCACTGGCCATGGGTTAGCGTTCTGAGTCCCTCACCTCCCTGCCATCACTCATCATTGTCCTCTTCTGCTGGGGTTGGTCACCAACACCCATGGGGTATCTCCTTTGTCGCCCCCTCTCTACCACTACCTTGGCCCCTCCCCCCTTTCCCTTCCTCGGGCCCCAGGGTGCCACCGCGGGTTTCTGATTTCAGGGCTCACTTCCTTGGGACTGCAGGATTCCAGGGGCCCCCCATGAGCTTCTTCTGTTTGCCAGCAAAGGCTTCTAAGCTGCTGGGTCACTCTGCGGGCAGGTGTGGACCATGGCATGGCCCAGGAACGTGCTCATTCCTGACTGTCCCTCCATTTCCCCACCTGTAAAATAAGGTCTGGGTTAGATTAGGGTCTCACATTCAAGTGCCTGCAGGTGCCAAGCAGGTTAGGTGGCCCCGGTGAGTGAAGCAGAAGCTCCTCTGATGCAGGGGTGAGGCAGCTGGGGGGTGGGGGGCGTGGAGGGCAGGCGTGGCGGGGAGGCAACCATTATCATTTGCAGCAGGTTTTTGCTCTATGGGAATGTCTTTGTTGTTAGATGGCTCAGATTTTCAAAAGAAAGTAGGAAATCTGGATGTTTTGTGAAATCTCCCTGCTTTTCAATAAAAGCTATTTTTTAAAGTTTTGTTTTTGTTTTTGTTTTTGTTTTTGTTTTTTGAGAGAGAGTGAGCATGAGCAGGGGCTTAGGATTTTGCATGTCTAACAAGTCCCCAGGTAAGGCTGATTGATGTCCCTGGTTTGGGGACCCACTCTGGAAACCACAGCCCTGGGCTAACACTCTCTAGAGTCCACTACAGCTCAGGAATGCAGGTTCAGGATTCTAACACCCAAAATGCAGTTGCTCCCCTGGGGTGGGGGATGGGGTGTAGAGGCATCACCCACAGGCAGGGTGTGGACAAGGAGTTGGCAAGCTTGGGTGAGGACCACCCACAGAGACCAGCAGCCAAGCCCCTTCCCTCTACTGGGCTTCAATCATGCAAATTCACACCAGGGAGGGGGAGATGCTTTGAAACTCTAAGGGGCTATTTTAAAACTGAATCTGATGTCAACATAGTCAATAGATGAAGATGTAAAACTTAAAAGCATTAGGTCAGCTCTTTGGGCTGTAGAGTTTCTGTGTAAGTTTCTAGGGCCGTCATCATAAATGATCGTTGTAGGCAAGGGAGACTTTTTCTCCGGACCTTCAAGGTCTTCCGGCAGCAGGAAGAATGAAATTGATGGGGGCCAAGTTACCAGGCGGGAAAAGCAAAGTTTAATCACACGTGCGTGGAGGACCCATAATAAATGACCTAAAGAAGTGACCAAGCAGGCAGTTTTTATACATTGGTGAGGTCCTGACAGGATAGGGAAAGCTTGAGCTTGGGAGCTTCCGTTAGTGAGGAATTCTAAACAATTTGGGCCGAGGTAGTCAGGTAGTAAAAAGTGATCTGGTTTGTTTCTGTAGCCTTGCCGGCTCCAGATGTCCTATCTCTGGTGGCTGGGGTCTCTCTGTCCCTCCTGCTGCTGGGAGGGTACTTTTCACGAGGAGATTTATCCCTGCTCTCAGGGGACAGAGGGGTGGTCTGCACGTCCTTGCACTCGCTTTCTCTTATGTAACTTTTGTTTAAAATAATGAGCCTCCAACCCTTGATCTCAGCTCAAGTCTTAATCTCTTAGTCGTGGGTTCGAGCCCCACATTGGGCAATAATGCCAAAGCAGTACATTTTGGGGGCAGCTTGCTCTTTGCCCCCATACTACAGACTGGGGAGCTTAAAACAATGGAAACCTATTCTCTACCAGCTCTGGAGGCCAGAGATCCAAAATCAAGGTGTCAGTAGGTCTATGCACCCCCTGCCCCATAGCTCTAGGGCAGGATCTGTGGTATGATTCTCTCCCAGTTTCCAGGGGCTGGGGGCACTCCTGTGTTCCTTGGCTTGTAACCGTCACCTGGCCTGTCTCCCTGTGTCCTCTGCTCCTCATAGAAGGATACCAGCCATGAGATTTTGGGCCCACCCTAAATCCAGGGCAGTTTCATCCCAGGATCCTCAACCAAGTATCTGCAGAGACCCTGTTTCCAACTGAGGTCACATTCTAAGGTGCCATGAGGACACAAAGTTTTAGGGGACACATCAACCCACTATTTTTTTTTTATGTCTCCTTATTCTTTTTTTTTTTATGTCATTCTAATAAATGGTGCAATTTGGAATGTCTGCTCCCAGCAAATACTGGGAATGGGGTGAGTGGTGGGGATGGTCCCGGGCAGTCCCCTGCAGGGCTGGAGGTCACAGAGCTCCCCAAAACAGAATCGGCACTGACCAAGCCCGGTGTGAGGGCTACCAGCGCTGTGCAGAGAGCTGACCTGATTCTTCAAGAAGAGATAAGATTCTTTAAAATATCTTCTGTTTCAGAAGGCAAGGGCAACATGCCTTGCATTGTAGAGTAAACTGGGTCCAAAATTAGGACCACTGGACCTTGAGAGGTAAAATTTCAATCCTTTGGAAAATCCACTTAGAAGGATCCCACTCCCCTTCCCCAGCTGGATGAGAGAAACAAGGGAGCCTACCTGACAGAGAAAAGGTTATAAATTATAGACGTTAAAAAAAAAAGTATGCCACGGCCAGAAATCCTGGGTCAGCTCAGATCGTGCTAATACTGCTGCGACCCAAGCCCAGCCCAGCCCAGCCCAGCCCAGTACAGCTGCTGAGCGGAGAGGAGCGGAGACATCGCGGATGGAAAAGCCCCATGAGGTCATTGCCAAGCTGCAATGCAGCTCAGGCTTGCACTGTGCTGTCTCTAGCACACCCCAGGGAGCCTGTGAATTTTAGACACTCTCTTAGGGACCCTGGCTCCACGGAGCATGGAATGAATTGCACTCATCCATCTGTGGGCTTTTTAAAAATTCAATAATTAATTCAAGCGTATGGTGGTGGTGTTATTAGAATTTGGCCTTTCTGTGGTTCTTTACTTTGGCAGAGTGCTTTTATAATCAGTTATCAGCTAAATAATTTAGTCCAAGTTATCGCTACACGCTGGAGCGCTGGTGCAGAAGCCAGTGCTGGCAGTCGCGGAATGCTCCGGAACAGGGCAGGGGAAGAGCCGGATGGAATGATGCTGCCCCCAGAATTTATGCCCCAGGTCACGTGCAGTGGCTTGACCTCCACATGTCCCCGGTAATCTTGACTCTGATTCGCCCTGGGCTGTACTTCCCATGGTGACTGTGGCCAATGAGACAGGGACTTCTAAACTGGAAGGGGAGTAAATGAACATTCTAGCTCAATCCTCTCATTTTGTGGATGGGGAAACTGAGGCCCAGGAGGGCCCCTGTGCTGCCCAAGGCCATACCACTTGCATGACCCGCCTGCCCACGATTAAGGGAGTGACGGCACCATGAATGCTGGTCCTGGGGGCAACATTCAGGTTTAGGGAATTCCCCCCTCCCATCCCTGTCTTGGGGGTCTAAGGACCGTGGATCTGGGAAACCAGAGGCGTAGCCAGGTCCTCGGGGTCCCTGACACCTGCATGGGACTGGGCTGGGCTTTGGATGGAGGGAGGGGCTGCATTTTTGTCTGAAGTTCTCGAAGCATCTGGTTTTCTCCCTTCTTTGGCCAGTGAGCCCTCCAAGCATCTTCTTGACAACACTGTCACCTAAGCCTCTATGGCATCTGTAAGACCAGAAGCCCCCCCACCTCCAGAGGTGGTTGGAGGGCACCGAGAGACCGAGCCCAGAAAGTGCCCGTCAGCACTCCCTGCACGTGAGTCACTGCTCACAGGGTCATGTCCACCCATTGTGATGGCTCCTTGAGCTGTAAACTGGGTATAACCATACCTGCCCCTTCCCCCTCAGAATTTTTGTGAAGGTTGGAAGGAAAAGAAGAAGATGGCAGAGTGAGATCACATAATTCTTCACCCTGAAGGAGGCTCAGGGAGGGCTGACTTCCTAGCGGCTCCAGGGAGGATGGAGGCAGGAGCAAGAATGTTCTCCCTTCGAGTTCTGTCAAGGCACCACGGGGTCAGATCGTCTAAGGGGGATTTATGTCAAAGGGATCACTTGCTGAGGGGGACAGGCGTGGGGAATGGCCAAGTGGGTCATGAAGACTACACACACAAAACAACAAACAAAACTCAAAAACTCCCCAAATCTAAAACACAGAGAGAGAGAGAGCTCTGTTTAAATACATAACGAGTCACCAGGTGACGATGAGCCCCACATTACTATTGACTCAGTTTCTCCAAGGACAAAGAAACAAAAATGTCCTTCATTCATTTCCTAGCCATTGCCTGAGTCCTTGGTAGGTATTAAGTGTCGGGGATGGAGTACGAAGGTAAACAAAACACTAAAGCCAGTAGGAACTGAATTTATGATTTTGTCTATACCTTAGGTATTTTTAAATAAGGGTTGTCCAGAGATGAGCATTTGCAGCAAGGTTAAATCTGGGGGGAGACTGTCACCGTGATGTCATGGGCAGCCCTGCCTTTGGCTTGAATCAGACTGTGGATTTCCTTACTACACACCCGAGCTTGGCTTTACAAACCTGACATTTAAATGTCTGAATCTACTGTGAACGTGAAATGAATGGATGCCAGTTTCACGTTCGTTTCCAGGTCCTCGCTATTGGCTGGGCTCTGTTCTAGTCCCGGGGAATGTAAAAATGAAAGATTAAGTTGTTCCACCAGGATTTGCTCATGATTCAGGAAAAGGTATAAATATAAGAACCTGGCAGGAGAGAAGCACAGAGAAGGGTCAAGTGAGGCTCAAAGAGGAGGTGACATTGGGTCTAGGCTTTGAAGGGTAAGGATGAGTTTGTGAAATGCAGAGGGGATGAGGGACGTGTTCCCTGTCAGGGAGACAGCATTGGCCCAGGCCCAGAGGCAGGTGCTTTGGGA
>ML100085.1:0-43581 GCA_003697995.1 Taxidea taxus jeffersonii
AAAAAAAAAAAAAAAAAAAAAGCTTAAAACAGCATATTTGTCACTTTTTTTTCTAGTGACCTTTTAAGCACTAGGGAAAATTACTCTCTATGTACTAAATCTTTTAATCATTACACACACATTTCACAATAGTGCTTTATATAGGGATATCATTTAATTAAATTTAAGAAATTTACATGGTAAATGCTGCTGTTCATTTAATTATTCAGAAATTTAAACATAAGAAAACCTCATAGCTCTTAGCTATGGTAACCATGTAATGCAACTGTAATTTATATTAGGAATCATTTTTTATAAGTGGAATTTCAGAAATAACTTGTACACACCCTCAGTTTCCATCTTTTAAGTTAGCTTTTAAGACAAATAGCTATATGAAATATCCTCTTCAGTAAATAAAAAAGATATGTGGATGGTTAAGCATCACAGGGAGGGTTTTGAAAAAGAAAATGCAAGCCTGAGTCTCGGCCCTATCTCATATCAGCTATGTGACCTTGAGGGAGTCCCTGTGTCCCTCTGACTTGCACCTATTTCTCATCACGTGCAAAATAAGATACTCAAAGCCCCTTCTCTCTCTCACAGTGTGATTACAAGAACCAAATTAGCAAATGTTTGTGAAAATGCTCTGAAATCTACACAAAATGGAGAGTAATATGACTTTTAGTTCAAAAACAAAAGTTTTGTTTCCTACACATAGTAGAGAAATTTAAAATTCTTATAACACATGAGAAAGAAAATGTTTACAACAGGCTAAAATATCAACATTAGCAATATATTACTTAGTGTCCTTTCTAAAAACAGAAACAGAAATACTAATGTACTTTCTATGGATTAATATTAAAAATTGTAGGGGTGCCTGCGTGGCTCAGTAGGTCAAGTGTCTGCCTTCAGCTCAAGTTCTGATCTCAGGGTCCCAGAATCAAGGCCCAGGTCAGGCTCCCTGCTCAATGGAGAGTCTGCTTCTCCCCTGCACCCCAAACTTGTGCTCTCTTTCTCTTCTCTCTCAAATAAATTAATAAAATCTTTCTTAAAAATTGTAAAAGTTAATAATTCTGGATTTCCTATTTTGTCTCACTTTTGTTCTTATCAGTTTCACTATAATTAACATATTAGTTAATTAACATAAAAGTGACCAGGTCTTTTTCCTCCTATACTCTCTACCCTGCAGCCTCGAAAATGAAAAGTGAATGGGCCTTATACCCTAAGACAGAATAGCTACTTTACCACCCAAGAGCTGGTCATCAAGAGTACTTAGATTTCCTTTAAAAAAATTTTTTTTAAATTTATTTTTATTTTAGAGAGAGAGACAGTGCAAGCCAGGGGAGGGGCAGAGGGAGAGGGAGGGAATCCTTAAGCAGACTCCCCACTGAGCCTGGAGCCCAACACAGGGCTCGATCCCATGACCCTGAGATCATGACCTGAGCCAAAATCAAGAGTCGGATGCTTAACCAACTGAGCCACCCAAGAGCCCCGAGAGTACTTAGCTTTTCAAAACATCAGATTCCTCACCTCTACTAAAGAGAACATTTTAAAAGAGAGAGAAAAAGAACAAATACCTATCACATAAAGTTCTTCTGTGGGTCATAAATGGTGTATACTCAGGACCTGATACATAATAATCTCTCAATCAATGGTATTTGTCACTGTTGTTTGGGCAAGAAAATCCCTTACCACACTGCTCTAACAGCAACAAGGAAGACTTATTTAATCTGCAGTTGAGCAAGAATCCTGGGAGAAATCAAGACAAAGGCTTCATCCTTCAGGTAGCCCTCTTCCTTGGGCCTTGGCATCATGGTGAAGCGGCCACTGGTAAGGACAGCCTCCCCTCAAGGCTAAGAGTCACTGTTGGTTTGCAACCTCAGGACCTTGTGTTGTAACCTGCGTGAAATTTGAAATTGGTCCCCATGCAGAGAGGACAAGGAGAGACAAAAGAAAGAGGCGGGCCACTCCAGATTAGTAGATGGCCATTTTAATAAGCAAGGGAATTTGGATATGAGGCTTATGTTGAGCAATTGCAAATTGAGAAAATCTCCATGCCTGCCCTTGAGAATCTTAGAAGTTTACATAAAGGTCTTAACTGGGTTCAGTCACACATGCCATCCAGGTGGCCTTAGTAACACCTTACTCTCTCAAGGCTATGTCTAAGAAATAGCTCCTTGTGTGGAAATACTGGGTCACACAAATTCCAAGGGCAGGAGAAGGGGTGAGTAGCCTCCGGTTGTCTGTATCTTACCAACAAATCAACCAGTTGTCACATCCTCTCAGTGAGCTCCTCCAGCAATCATGGTGTCCTACTCCCCCCACCACCACTCCACATATAGACAGATAAGTGATGGAATGGACTCCATGCCTGGTAGTAAAAGGACTAATCTAACAGAGATCACTAAGTATCATAATAAAGACAAGCATTAGGACCACTTGAAACCATCATGTCAGGGAGCTTTGGAACAAGAACTCAGCTGGGTCTTAAAGGATGGATGAAATTTGCCAGACTGAGGGAAAAAAAAAAAGAAAGAAAGAAATTTGCCAGGCTGGAAGGACTGAGAAAAAAGCTTCTCTGACAAAGACAACAGTAGCACGCTCAAATCTCAGCATTGGTGGTTCTGCTTAGATCAGCGAAGAACGGTTTGGGAGCAGATGGAGATAAACAGGGACTGACTCATGGTACCATCCTGGCAAGTCTAGGTTTTATCCTCTCTTCACTAAGACCCAATAAAGTTTTCAGCAAGGAAGTAACACTCCCACATTTGTGTGGTAGAAAGATCACTTTACTGTGTGGAGAATGGGTTGGAAAAGATTGCATGATGAGAGATTAATTAGCAGACTTTGGAACAGTCTCAAAAAGAAACAGTGGGAGGGATGCCTGGGTGGCTCAGTGGGTTAAGCTGCTGCCTTCGGCTCAGGTCATGATCCCAGTTTCCTGGGATCGAGTCCCGTATTGGGCTCTCTACTCAGCAGGGAGCCTGCTTCTCCCCTCCCCTCTCTGCCTGCCTCTCTGCCTACTTGTGTGATCTCTGTCTATCAAATAAATAAATAAAAAATCTTTTAAAAAAAAATTATAAAAAAAAAAAAGAAACAGTGGGAATCTGAACTAAGGCAGTACAGGTTTAAGTGGGAGAAGGGAGCAACTAAGCGATGGCATCAACAGAAATGAATGAAAAGAAGTGAGAAGGGGAGAGGAACTGAAGATTATTCCATTTCCTGGCTAGTGTGACTAAGTAGATAGTGGACAGATTAAACATAATATCATGGTCAGTATTTCATAATAAAGTGAAATAGTGCTAAAACACAATTACAACAGCAGATATAATGAAGCAATCACGTATTTGCATTTATTTACAATAAATGTTTAGATTTAAGAGACATCCTTTTTTTTAATATCTGACCCTTTGTAATAAAGGCTGAATAATTGTACTCCTATATACCTAAACTCACCTTGAATGTGTAACAGCTACAAAAGCTATGCCATCTTATGGGCCACGCTATGCTTTTCAAAACTGGGAGATAACTCTCAGTAATGTTCTGTCATGCTTGATAATGTTTTCAACAAAACATGGTATAATTTCCCTTACGTTTACATTTAGTTGCCTTCTTAGAAAACTCTGCATATGTTTAAGTGGTACAAACTTACTTTATATTCACAGGTAAAATGGAATTACATTCTATGCTTAGAAAATTATAAACAGCTTTCTTCACCTACATAAATGGCTACTGGAAATATCTGGAGTTCTCCAGAAAACAAGGTAATTCTACATGGAATACAAAAATCTCAAGCATCCCTGCCTCCCCCATGCCACAGTAACCCCTAAGTCACTGGGGCACCTAAATAATTGGGACAATTAAAAATCTTCCCAACAAATTTCCAAAACATTCTCCAGGGAATGCTATCACTTTGAACCCATTAAGAAGTTGTGTGCTTGGGAAACGTTCCAGAAAAACATCACAGCATCCACTTTCTCAGCATCTGTGAGGCCCATTTCAGTCTAGAAATGAAAAATCAACTTCTTCAAAAGGACTGCGGTCCGGCTAATTGAAAAATCGTCTTAGTTTTGACACAAATCATAATGGCCAACTGGAAAGTATGAGAAGGAAAAAGACAGGATCATATCCACTCTTTAGTTTTTAGGAGTCTCCTTTCTGCCTCAGAGTGTTTGCGTGACCTTGGGCAATTCAGGAACTGTACCAGGCCCCACTAGTCTGGAGGGAGACTGGGTGCAGACGTGGAGAATGACCATATCTTTACTTTATGGTTGCCCTGCCCACTGGGTTGTTGAATCCAGGAGCATGCTGGAGGGAGCTCTCACTGGCTTTGAGAGCCAACCTAAATTTTCTAGAATTCTTTCAACCGGTTGACAAGCTATTGGAAGCTTGAAACTGGCCATGATGGTAGCACTTAACCACAGACATTGGCAAACACTACAAATCAGGCCTCTTCCTAATACCTGGAGCCGGTTGTTACACACTAGCAGTAACCCCCCAGCCGAAGTTTTCCATTATCCTATAGAAAAGGGAAAGGTTGTCACCGAGGAGGCAATACAAAGGCCCATCATCCTTGACATCCTATCTGGCCACACAGGCTGTTCATTATAACCTTACTCACTGCTTGGTGATTAATGCTACTGTTACTTGTGGGTGCCTCAGTGCTGTTCCTTTGAAGCATGCATGCAAGCGTTTCACGGACCAGCAGCCTCTGTGCCAGTCATGGATATAGGCAACTAAAATGGCTCGCCCTATAGAGATGCTTCTGGGAAATCCTAGCACTTCTACCCGTCAATGAGTGCGTTCCAGTCCTCCCCTAATCCTCTTTCAGCAGCTAAGCTTTACTCAAACCTTCCCCTTGGGTTTAGAAACAGACTGACTCTGTTGTCACTCAGTCTATGGCCCCTATAACACCAAGCTGGAGGAAAAGCCACATCAGCCTCGAAAGCAACTTGAAACCGACAAATCCCTGAGCTTCAGTTTCTGGGCGGAAAAGAGTTAAGAGTTTTGTCAGCTCCGAGTCACTAAAGGCTTCAGAAGTCAGTCAAATCCACCGACTCAACACATTTTGCTTTAAATAGGAAAGATGCCAACCGAAGTTGAATGGCAAAAGAGATTTCCAGGCAGTGGCAAAACTGAGGAGAAGACAGGAGAAGGGAATGTGTAGTAATAGCAATGATTCCTACTTCAATCTGACAGCATTTTCACTATTCTGTCTCCTTTCTCACTATGTCCTCTGAGTTAAGTATTATTTTAGCCATTTTACAAGTGGCAAATTAGAATGGTCAGATAAACCAGCCAGTTCCAGAACACCTGGAGAAAACAGAACTAAAACCCCAGTCTTCTGATATCTTTCTCTCAATCATTCTGACCCTAGGTACACATTTCCCACTTAGTAACAAGAAGATAACTTAACTAAATATCCCTTGAACCACATTTATGCTTAGACTTTTATGCACATAAAACTTTTTTAAATAGCTGAAAATAGTCAAACATCCATTTAGTTCAATTGAATTCTAGCGTGTTTTTTTTAAAAATCAATATAAACTACAAATAACACCATATGCTATCTGCTCCTTATATCTTTTTTCTTCCTTTTTTTTAAAGTTTTATTGAGCTATAATAAGCATACGATGAACACAGTAAGAGTACAATGTGATAAGCTTATATATATATATATATATAAACCCATGAAACCATTACCACATTCAAGATAATGAATATTCATCACCCCCAAAATTTCCTTGTGCCTTTTATAATCCCTCTCACCTACCCATCCCACCTATCCCACACACAAATCAGGCAACACCTGATCTGCTTTATGTCAATATAGATAAATTTTCATTTTCAAAGTTTTATAAAAATGGATTCATACAATATATAGCCTTTATGTGTCCTCTTTCACTCAGCATAATCATTTTGAGATATACTCATGTTGTTGCATATATTAATAGTTCCTTCCATTTTATTACTGAGAGCATTCCATTGTATGGATATGCTACAATTTGTTTATCCATTCACCTTTTGAAGGACATTCAGCTGTTTTCCAGTTTGGAGCTATTACAAATGAAGCTGCTATGTCCTTGTATAGGGACACCTGGGTGGCTTAGTGGGTTAGGCATCTGCCTTCAGCTCAGGTCATGATGGTCCTGGCTTCAAGTCCTGCATTGCATTCCTTGCTCAGTTGGGAGCCTACTTCTCCCTCTGCCGGCTGCTCCCCCTGCTTGTGCTCTCACTCTCTCTGACATATAAATAAATAAAATCTTTTTTTAAAAGTCTTTGCATAGACATATGACTTCTTTTCTCTTAGGTTAATACCTTACACCAGAATGACTAGATCATCTATAAGTGTATGTTTAACTTTTAAGAAATTGCCAAACTTTTCCAAAAGTGGCTGTACCATTTTATATTCCCAACAGCATCATCTGAGAATTCCAGTTCCCTTATATCTTGGTCAACATTCTTATTTTAGCCTTTCTAATAGGTATGTTATCTCATTGAATGGTATCTCATTGTGGTTTTAGTTTGCATTTCCCTAATGAATAATTATATTAAGCATCTGTTCATCTGTTTATTTGCCATCCATATAGCTTCTTTGGTAGAGACTACTTAAATCTGTTGCCCATCTTTAATTGGGTTGTTTTCATATTACTGAGTTTTAAGAGTTCTTTATGTATTGTGGATACAGTCTCTTAGCAGATATTTGCTTTATAAATATTTTCTCCCACTCTATAGCTTGTCTTTTCAATCTCTTAACAGCACCCTTTGGAAAGAAATTTCTAATTTTTATGAGCTTTAATTTACCAATATTTTACTTTATAGACTTTTGGTGTCATATCTAAGAGAAATCTTTGCCTAACCTAAGATCACAAAGATTTTTCTCTTTTTTCTAGACATTTTATACTTTTTGGTTTCACATTTAGGTCTGTGATCCATTTTGAGATTTTGAGTTAATTTTTGCTTATAGTAGAAGGTTTGGATTGAAGTTTATTTTGTTTTATATATAGATGTCCAATTATTCCAACACCATTTGCTGAAAAGACTATCCTTTTTCCATTGGATTATTTCTGCATGTTTGTCAGAAATCAATTGGCCTATGTTTATGTGTGTCTGTTTCTACGCTTCATTCTATTCCGTTGATCTATTTGTCTATCCTTACACCATTACCATCCTTAATGATTACTATAGCCTTTTAACAAGTCTTTATATCAGGTGATATTAGCCTTCTAGTTTTGTTCTTAATTTTCAAAATCACTTAGGTACTCTAGATCTTTTGCATTTCCATGTGAATTTTAGAATCAGCTTGTCAATATCTCTCTCTCACACACACACAGACATACAAACACCCACAAAGCCTGCTAGGATTTTAATCAGATTTGTATTGAATCTATAAATCATTTTGGAGAGAACTGACAATTCTATTTCTACGTATGTGCAACTCCCAAAAATTAAAAATGATGCCACTTACAACAGCATCAAAAACATGAAATACTTAAAAATAGGTCTGATAGAGATGTGAAAGACATCTCTGTTCACTGAACACTACAAAACAATGCTGAGGTAGTTACAGAAGACCTAAGTAACTGAACTGAAATGCCTTGTTCATCAATCAAATACTCGATATTGGACGTATTTCTTCTTCTTTTAATAAGAGAAAGTCATCACTTCTTAGCTTCTCCTGGAGGTAGGTAGGGCCATTTGACTCTGTTCTGCCTGAAAGAATCTAAGCAAAAGACACATGTGTAACCTCTGGTTAATATCTTTTTCACTTTGTTTTTCCCTTCCTGTGGGCTGGTGAGGATGAAGTCAGCACTCTAAAGCAATGCCTCTTCACTGTGGTCCCCTGACCAGCAGCAACAGCATCAGGAGGGAACTTGTTAGAAATGCAAATTCTTGGTCCCTACCCCAGAGCTATTGAATCAGAAACTGGTGTTGGGGCTAAACAGTATTTTTAAAAGTCCTTCAGATGGTTCCAATGTGTGCTAACATTTGAGAAGAGCCACCCTCTGAATGCAAAGCATCAGTTAGAACCTGGCTGGCTGAATATCTCTACAGAGCAGGGTTGCCCACTCTCCCAGGATTCCTAGCTCACCTCCATCCTCTCAGATGACAGAGAAATAAACTTCTCTTGCTTGAGACATTTCTAATATTTGTCTCTCTGTTATCCCAACTTACCCTATCCCTAACTATATTCCCATTTCCCTCTTTGTGTTGTGTCAGGGGGGATTTTCGTTTCAGATAAACTGTTTATCTCAGAGATAGTATCAGGGCATCACTTCATGCCAAGGACTGTGTTGGCAAGGACTGTTCACTGATGGGTATATCACAGCAATAGCTAATATCTTTCCTATATAAATTCTGACATTTTGAAAAGCTGGATAAATAATAAAGTTATCTTAATATGCTATATTCAAATAGATAAAATTTATAAATTGTCCTATATAAGTCAGTCATAAAAATTAAAGTATGGGGTGTATTTTCTGCCACTTTCCCTTTTTATGTAATTCCTTTTATTTTTCTCTAACTCTAAAGAGGAACTATGAGGTTTCTCTTTTCCTTCCAAAGTGTTTACTTTTTCTAGTTCACTCCCATCATGTAGGTACTTTAGTCGTCAATAGCAGCAAGAACTACCCAGAAGACTCTTTAAAGGAATTAAGAAGGTATGAATAGCCCTAGTCACTAAAAGTAATAGAAGTAATGCTTTAAATAATATTCACACTTGATCATTTTAAATCAAATCTACAAGTGGAAAAAAAGAGAAAAATTATGACCTGGAAAAAGATGTACTGTTTTAATTAGATAGTTGGATATTTATATATTATGTTATGTACATATGTGTGTATATATATAAATATATATGTATATAAAGATAGTTCAAATATAGTGAAAGTATAGTCCAATAACTCTCAGTGGAAAATTTTCAGTGGTTTATCATGAAGCACTTATGATGCTTGAATGAGCCTGTCAAACAACTTGAATACTTCCTGGTGACAGGAGATTCAAGTGTTCACAGCTCATTCAATATTATATTTGTTAAGCACCTACTCTGTATCAGGCAGCCTCTTCAATTTCTGAACAACTACAATTGTTTAAAAGTTGTAACTCATACTGAGATGAAAACCTTCTTGTAAATAGCTTCAACACAGTGCTGTTGCAGAAACACAGGGTGCTAAGAGCCAGGGTTAGAGATTCAACTGCCTTCAGGGAGCTTACAGTGTCACGAGGGTAGGGACAAGTGATTCCAAGAGGACTTCCTCATTCATGTACCTGGAACCTCTGTGCTCCCTGGACTCTCTCCTCAGGCCACCACCTTTTCCTCCTCCTTCTGACAATGGAATTAATCTGACAATGAAACTAATAAATGCCAGTGCACAGATATACAAATTGCTTTGAGAACATAGAGGAACAAGCCACTAACTGATAAAGGAATGGTAGAGAACGATTTAGAGATAAGATGATATTAAAGAGAGTTCTAAAAAATGAGCAGAAATCAAAAGACAAAGAACATTCCAGATATAAGGAAGAGTATGGTACAGGCATGGAGGCATAAGAGAGCATGATATACTTGGGAAACTTCGAATAGCTCGGTATGTCCAGAATAAAAGGTTGGGGGATAAAAGATAAGACTGGCACAAATCTACAAGGGACAAATTAGGAAGAGACTTGTACATCATAAGGAGTTCAGTACTTCATTCTCCAGGGACTGGGGAATCAGGAAAGAATGTTCAGTTCTGATTAGAACAATTACACTGGGGATGCCTGAGTGGCTCAGTTGGTTAGGTGGCTGCCTTCGGCTCCGGTCATGATCCCAGCATCCTGGGATCGAGTCCCACATCGGGCTCCTTGCTCAGCAAGAGCCTGCCACTCTGTCTGCCTGTGCTCACTCTCTCTCTTTCTAACGAATAAATAAATAAAATCTTAAAAAAAAAAAAAAGAACAATTACACTGAAGTATAGAGAATGATTCAGAGAAAGGGGAAAACATAAAGAAGAATGGAGAGGAGAGCTGTAAAGAGTTTATAAGTTTCTTCCTGTTTATTTCTTCTCTTTCTTCCTCCAGAAATAGGAAATATGTCTAAACCAAGGTAGCAGAAGTAAGGATATAGATGAAGGATATAGATATAGATAGTGAGATCATTATCAGGACTTAGCAACCAATTCAATATGGGGATCGAGGGAGAGGGCTCTCCTTCTGCCCCGTGGAGCATCACAAAATTCTTGCCTATGACACCTCTTCAGTTATTTGAGGATAATTATCATATTCTTTTCCTCACCACTCAAACAAACTCATCCTCATCTCTTCAACCTAAGAACAATAAAATGCCATTCCCCAGTCCTACTATCTTCCAGTGCTTAATTAGAGGATGGCTTATGTAAAATTTCTTCAACTCAGTAATAGACCCAAAACTCAGTAAGTTGATAGATTCACTCCTCTTCAGCCTATAGGTATTTACCAGCCAAAACATCTCCCTCACTTTTCAGTTGTCTAGAAAATATATTAATGCTTCTAAATCAAGAACAAAAATTAAATCACCCAGAAATAAAGTTTAACATTTCATATTTTTGGCACTTAAAATATTCCTCTATTTGTGCTATCCTAACATGAGCATATGACTTGCAAAGTGAAGTAGCCATAAATCAGGCTACTGTAACACCCCTCCTCGCAGACATTTGTCAGGAAAAATAATTAGTATACAGGCTAAAAGAACACTAATAAAGCAGTGCATTTCATTTGGTCCTTATTCAACAATGGCAAAGAGTTCCAAAGCAAAAGACAAAGAAAATTAGAATTATCATTACCCTATACCCAACCCTACTGATGAAGCACATTTCTTGCAGCTGGCAAAACTCCTGGACCCAATCTTTATTTTTTAACCTATTGATCCTTTTCCATCAGGGGCAGACTTGTTCTGCCACTAGAGTTAGGTTTCCAAATTGGCCTTAGGGAGGCATGTGGGTTAGAAACAATATTGTCATTGGCTTAATTTTGGCAGGATTGGTGGAAAATCAAACAACTGTTATGTTTTGGAGTTGTGGGCTAATAGTGCCCTCTGTTTTCCATTTTTGCTCCCATCAACAGAATTACCAGATGGCCAAGAAGCCACTGGAATAGAAGTAATGTTCCAATATAGTGGAAAAAGACCAACACCGTAAACACTCTAACTTGTATCCAGTGGCTTGAAATAGCAATCTAAATGTTGAGAAGTGAAGAGAAAAAAATAAGAAAGAAAACATAGCAGAAGCTCTAAAGAAACTCACTCCTTTCACCAACATATCTTCTTTTTAGAGCAATAAATTCATTGCATATTCTAGCACTCTCAAAAGATCTCACCCATCCTTCCAAATGTCAAACCTTATAGCTCAGTGAACCACAATCAACCAAAAGGTTTATTAAGACTCTTCCTAAACCCCCAAACTGAGTCCACAGTGAAGCCCAGAAATCTAAAATTTTAAAAATATTTCCAGGTAATTCTAATAGTCACTCTGGAGACCACTCAGAAGAGTTGTACCTAAGGAAGAATTTTCAAGTGAGGGTGCTGAGTAGGGAAGTCATCAGTTGGGTAACTTTTCCATTTATATACATCCTCTGCTCCAAACCCCCTGATTTTTTCTCTGCCAGTAGAGAGAAGGTATAGCACCCAGGGTGATCATGATCCCCAAGTTAAGAACCAATACTCTTTGGATTGATGAGTCAAGGAACTGCCTGGAGAAAAAAAAAATCATTTCTGACAGTGTGTACATGCAGAACTAGTAGAATTCGAACATAAAACCTCACTATTTCTTCACTTCTCTCCTCAATTTTAGTTTATTTTAAGGAGCTGATTCTTCCTTTCCTCCTGTAAGAAATTCTGGGAAGACAGAACTGGTTTTTCCAGGCATTCTCAGATAACAAAGTCATTTAATCTGAAAAAGTCTAATTTTATACTTAAAAATCAAGTCAAAACTACAGAGTTTAAAGTTAAATTTTCCCTCCTTCTCCATTTCAACCTGCACTCCCAGTTTGGGCCTACACATTCAACTTTTTCTCAATTTCCTCTCTTGCTTCTCCCCCTCCTCTACCCCACTCTGTCAGCTTCCCCTTCCCCATGAAAGACTAAAAGTGGGATTGGGGTCAGAAGAGAGAAAGGAAAAGAAGTAAGGATACAAAGAGAAATGCTTTGGCTAACCAAACTGATGCAATCTAACACTGGCTCCCTCTGACTGATTTATAAAGTTGACTCTCACTGGTAAAGTGCAATGAAAGTTTCCTTGGAGACCCATGCAGTCAGTGAAACTGCTTACCTGCAGAAGTAGAATTCATTTGCTCAGGTACATGACTCACAATTCCTCCATTCAGTTCCTGATTTCCCCCATATGCCCACAGCCTTTCTCAAAGGAGCTCCCCTTGCCCTCTTTACCCGCAAAGGACCTGGGCAGCATTCTAAGGCAGTCCAAAGCCAGCTTTCTTTCTCACATGTGGCCCACATTTAATTCAAGACTCATGTATCATTCCATGTCCCACCATCAAGGCAGGAAGCTCTAGCCAGAGCATCTTACTTTGAGGTGCTTCGAGCCTCTCAAACACGAGTCAACTGCATCCCCCAAACAGCAGAGAACAACATCAGGATCTCCAATTTATCCCTTTGAAGCATATTCTGCTTGACTTAAGGTATAGAAGTCTTTCCTTTAGTCCGTCTGAATGAGGGAGAGGGATAAGTAGCGTACTAAAAACCATCTTTGAAAACTTGCCTCATATCTGCAACCACCTCCTCTTGATCTTTCCAACTTCCTTCATAGACTGGAAGTGGATGCTCTGTAAAATCAGTTCATAACAACCATCTTCTCAAAATGAGTTTAAGTGATCTTGCACCCACCCTTGGCACACAGTGTTTCCATTGTCTTTAGACCTCAGATGAAACAGATTTTTAGAGTCCCATTTTGCAACTGGGTGGCTAAAATCCTAGTCCTTTAGACTGCCAGACTGAGAAGGGCAATGGATTTCCATTAGAGGAGCTGAACATGCCCTGCGTTCAGTTGGCTCTTTGACATTTGAAGTCTGGGCAGACTGGCAGGCCCCATTTGCCAAGGAGCAATTACTTCTGCAGTAATTAGGTCTGAAATCATGTTGCCTCTTTGAATCAAAAGCAGTTATCTGCACAAGATAACATTCAACCAGTACAGACACAGAAGAGTGTAAATAAACAACCAATGTTTCTTCAACCAAGCACAGCACTGAATTTCATACAGATAAAGATTTTTAGAGTATTAAACATTATAAGACTATAATCACAAGGCTATCAAAGAGATTTATTAATTAAAGCCAAAACCTGGAAACATAACACTGAAGTTATTATTTATATTGTAATAGAGAAGGAACAGAGGGACAAAGGAGGGGGGAGAAGAAATCTCAAATGGTAAACTGAAAAGCAAAATCATAAAAATTTAGATATACCAAGGATTCTAAAGATCAACTAGTTTAATTCTTATTTTACACAAAATAATAACAACAGTGATAGGCAACCCTAGTGTGCATTTACTATGTTTTAAGCACTTTATACATGTTATTTCATTTAATCCTAAGAAAGGCTGTGGTTGATTTGATTATTGTTCTTGGGTCTTCACTCCCTCCTTCCTTCTGCTACGGAAACTTACAGTGCAATGCAGTGGGGAAATTACATTTCTCCCCCTCACCCACCACTGATATTGGGCTTGGCCATGTCTTCTTTGACTAATGTTTTGTTAGCATATGTAACACAAGTAGAGGAATTATGTGTATTTGTATGATTGGACTTGCCATCTTGCATTCTTGATATCCTTGATGATCCAAGGAAAATTAAAAAACATATGGAACAAACCTAAACTCAACCTGAAGCCTAGAGCCAAAACCAACTAATGAGTATTCTGAAACAGATATGCCCCAACAAACCTGCAGACCCATGAGCTAGGAAAATTAATGCTGTGGTAAGTCACTGAGTTCAGGGCAGATTAGTATGTGGCATTATTTTGGCAACAGCTGACTAATTTGGAGGCCTAGACAAAGAGAAAGAATTTGTGCTCATCATCAGAACAGTTCAAAAGAATTATATTCCCAGTTTTTCCCAGTCTACCTATTTGTCTCAATTTAGATACCTTGACTCTAACCTGTGCTCATTGTTGGAAGTTAAGGATTTTATTTGGAAAGAGATCTCCAAGGAACTCACAGAAATTCTGATTACCAAAGAACTAAAAATTTTGTCCCCCTCCCTTTTGGGGAGTGAGGGGTTGGGGTGGTTGCTCTGTGTGAGATATAAAGACAACCAGACATCTACAGTGTGACTCAAGCAACACATCAGGTTTAGGATATTTGCCAATGATATATCTGATAAGGGGCTAATATTAAAAATATATGGGGCGCCTGGGTGGCTCAGTGGGTTAAGCCTCTGCCTTCGGCTCAGGTCATGATCCCAGGATTCTGGGATCAAGCCCCGCATCGGGCTCTCTGCTCAGCAGGGGGCCTGCTTCCCCCTCTCTCTCTGCCTGCCTCTCTGCCTACTTGTGATCTTTGTCTGTCAAATAAATAAATAAAATCTTTTAAAAAAAATGGACCATCAACTCCCAGGACCAGAAATATATAAATTTCTGGTATTAACTGATAGGTGATTGTTGAGTGCTTATGCAATAGTAAGCTGAGGGTAAAGGTGGCAAGTCAGGAGTGGGTACTTGGGAGCAGATAAAAATATGAGAAAGAGAGTATATGAGAAATATATGAGTATATGAGTATATGAATATGAGAAAGAGAGATATTCTCTTGAGAAATTTTATCACCATTAAAAACAGACTCTCAGAGGTTCAAATTCATTGTTTCAAATCCCAAAACATTCAGAACTGCATGGAAAGTCATTATTTGCTTAAAAAAATAAATTTCTAATTTGCTAACTAACTAAAACATCTGCCCCCACACACACTAGATGAAACCTACAGCAAACATCAACATAATAGTGAAAATTTTAAAGCATTGAGTTCAAAATTAGAAATAGGACAAACTAAGACTCTTGACTCCAGGGAAACAAACTGAAGGTTGCCAGTGGTGGGGAGATGGGGTAACTAATTGGGTAATGGGCATTAAAGAGAGCACATGATATGATGAGCACTAGGTGTTATACTGAGCAAATGAACCACTGAACATTATATCAAAAAATGATATATTATACCCTGGCTAATTGAATTTAAATAAAAATTTAAAAAATTTTAAAAATGAAAAGAAATAGGACAAAGAAGGCTAATACCACCACTTCTGTTCACATTATACAGGTTCTCTGAAACAGTAAAATAAGAAAGAAAAAAGAAGTCAAAAGTATGAGAACTGGAAAGGAAAAAATCAACAACCATCATTATTCACAGAATATATGATTATGTATATATAGAAACCTCAAAAGATTATACAGATAAAGTATTAGAACTATCCAGGGATTTTAACAAGATAGCTAATTAATTAATATTAATCAATATTAAAAAGTCAATTATACTTTTATATCCCAGGAACAGACATTTAGAATATATAACTTTTTAAAAATCTCATTTAAAAGTCAACAATTTAGGGGCACCTGGGTGGCTCAGTGGGTTAAACCTCTGCCTTCGGCTCGGGTCATGATCTCAGGGTCCTGGGATCAAGCCCCGTATTGGGCTCTCCGCTCAGCGGGGAGCCTGCTTCCCCCTCTCTCTCTATCTGCCTCCATGCCTACTTGTGATCTCTCTCTCTGTGTCAAATAAATAAATAAAATCTTAAAAAAATAAATAAAAGACATTTATTTTTTTTAAAAAGATAAAAAAATAAAAAATAAAAGTCAACAATTTAAAAAAGGAATAGATTTAACAAAAGCTTTGTAAGATCACTGAGAATAAAAGTTAATACTTTACTGGAAGGCATAAAATATAAATAAATGAGAGATATACCACTTTCATAGGTTATATAAACATGTATGTATTGCAACCACATCAATTATTACTAGCATGTTCTATATATCCAATTTAGTTCCATAAACAGTCCAATAAGGTTTTATAAGTCATTAAAAGCTATTTTCAAAATCACATGTAGATTAATGGATGAAGAGAGATGGATAGTTACGTGACAAATCAATATAGTAAAATGTTCATTGTAGCATCTAAGTAGTGGGTTCAGAGGTGTTAGCTTACTATACAATCCTTTCAACTTCTTTTCACTTTTGAAACTTTTCATTTTGAAATATTGAGGAAAAATCACATGAAAAGTTCAAGGACTAGAATAGGCCAGACACTCCTGAAAAGGAAAAGCCAGCTGTTTTACCGTATAGGAAAAGTTCGAATAAAAGTTATAATAATTAAGAGACGGTGGCATTGGTTTGAGAACAGAAAAATGAAAAAATGGAATATCATAGAACGTGGGCATTTATGAAAACTTTATTTGTGGCAGATCTGATACCATAGTCCTTGGGGAAGAGACGGACCACTCAATAAATGGTGCTAGGAAAATTAGCTATGCATATTAAAATTAATAAAAATATTAGAGACAAAGATTTAAAACTTAGAAAAAAAGGTAAATGTATCTTCTATCTTTGTAAAAGGGAAAGATTTTTTTTAACGACAAAAAAACATAACCCATAAAGGAAAAGATAAGCATAATATATTATAAGATAAATTTTATTACATTAAAATGAAAAACTACTGTTCAACAAAAGATGGCATAAAGAGAGCAAAAGACTGAGGTGCCTGGCTGGCTCAGTTGGAAAAGCATGCAACTCTTGATCTCAGGGTCATGAGTTTAAGTCTCATGTAGGGTATAGAGATTACTTAAATAAAATTTTAAAAGAGAGAGTAAATGATTCTACAATCTGGAAATAGATTTTCAACTCACATACTTTTCAACTCATTTAACTCAGTAAAGATTAATATCCATATTTTATAAAGAAATTTTATAAATCTTTGAGGAAAATGACAACTTTATAGAAAAAAATGGACAGATACAGGCATCTCACAGATGAAAAAGTACAAATAGGCCATATATATATTAAAACATGTTCAAACCATTAGTTATAGAGGAAATACAAATTAATACCATATGAAACATTTTAATTGGGTACTATGTATATGAATGTTTATTTTATTGATTTTTTAAACTGTACACATATATGCTATTTTCTATATGATATGATTTACCATACATGTCTCTTTTTTTTTTTTTTACCATACATGTCTCTTAAACAAATATATATAACATATATGTCTTAAACAAAAATTTCAAGTGCAAAAGGATGTTGAAAAGCCTATAGGAAGTAAAAATCTAAAAATCTCAATAAGGTGGAAAGAGATAAGCAAACTCCTTTAGAAATCTTAACATTTGGGACGCCTGGGTGGCTCAGTTGGTTAAGCAGCTGCCTTCGGCTCAGGTCATGATCCCAGCATCCTGTGATCGAATCCCGCATCGGGCTCCTTGCTCAGCAGGGAGCCTGCTTCTCCCTCTGCCTCTGCCTGCCACTCTGTCGGCCTATGCTCATTTGCTCTCTCTCCCTCTCTCTCTGACAAATAAATAAAATCTTAAAAAAAAAAAGAAATCTTAACATTTCAGTGTCCTTCAACTTTAGCAGAAATAAGCCAAAACAAAGGTGACACGGGCTTATAATGTCCTTTAGAAAATTTCCTAAACTTTCCATAAAGTATAATCTAGTAGCTTAAAAACCACATAGGAGCTGATGAAGCCTTATTTATTATTCTCCTTGAAATTTACTAATTGTGGTTAAGTATATCTTTCTGTCCTAGGAAAAAGAGCAAACGATGGAAACTATGACCAGATATCCTTTTTTCCTTCCTTTCCTCTTTTCTTCCTCCTTTTGTCCCTCCCTCCCTTTCTTCCTGCCTTCCTTTTCCTTCTCTCACTCCTTCCATCCTTTGTCCCCTTCTGCATTTGTTTTCTATTACTGCAGAACAAATTAACAAAAAAAATTAGCAGCTTAGGGGTGCCTGGGTGGCTCAGTGGGTTAAAGCCTCTGCCTTCGGCTCAGGTCATGATCTCAGGTTCCTGGGATCAAGACCCATATCGGGCTCTCTGCTCAGCGGGAAGTCTGCTTCTCCCTCTCTCTCTCTCTGCCTGCTTCTCTGCCAACTTGTGATCTGTCAAATAAATAAATAAAATTTTTTTAAAAACTTAAAAAAAAAAATTAGCAGCTTAAAACAAAACAAAACAGGGGTGCCCAGGTGGCTCAGTTGGTTAAAGCATCTGCCTTCAGTTCCAGTCATGATCCCAGGGTCCTGGAATCGAGCCCCGGGGAGGGCTCCCTGCTCAGCGAGGAATGTGTTTCTCCTTCTCCCTCTGTCCCTCCCCCAACTCGTGCTTGCTCTCTCTCTCTCTAATAAATAAAAAAATTAATTATTTCACAGTTTCTGTGGGTCAGAAATTTGGTCACAGATTAACTACATATTCTGCTCAGGGTCTCACCAGGCTGAAAACAGGTGTGGTCAGGGCTGTGATCTCAACTGTGACTTAAGATCCTCTTCCAAGCTCATTCAGGTTTTTGGCCAAATTCAGTTCCTTGTGGTTGTAGGACTGAGATCCCAGTATTCTTGCTGAGTTTTGGCTGGGGGGTCACTGTCAGTTCCTAAAGGCTGCCTACAAGGTCCTCCTACAACATGTAGCCTACTTCTTCAAAGTCAGCAGATAAATCGCTCTCATGCTTCAGATCTCTCTTAACTTGTTTTATGGGTTCACCTGGTTAGGTCAAGACCTCTTAGGATAATCTCTGTTTTGATTCACAGAAATTCAACTGACTAGAGACTTTAATTACAGCTGGAAACCACAAATTATTTAAGATGTCTGAAACAGAGTGACAGGTGGCAAGTGGGAGAAAGCTAAAGATATAGAGGCTAAGTCACACAGGACTTTGTATGCCATATAGGGAATGTGGCCGTTGTCCTAGCAACAGTTAGAAACCACTGAAGGAGTGAAGGTTTTTAAGAACAAAAATGTTAGAATGGAAGGGTCAGATCTGCATTTTAGAAGGATGGCTCTAGAGAGGAGTAAGAAAGATAAAGAGGGCAATTTATGGGGCCCTTGGTGGCACAGTCAGTTGGGCAAGTGACTCTTGGTTTCTGCTCAGGTCAAGATCTCTAGGTCTTGAAATCAAGGTCCATCTCAGGCTCCCAGGTCAGTGAGGAGTCTGCTAGAGTTTCTCCTTTTGTCCTTCCCTGCACTTGCTCCGGGCACACACACACACACACACACTCTCTCTCTCTCTCTCTCTCTCAAATAAATAAATAAATCTTAAAAAAAAAAAAAAGAGGCAATTTACTTGAACAAGTATTTGTGGGACAAAGGGGGAATATGTAGCAAAAAATAACTCCAGAAGCTATTCCAAAATACTGTGGCGTGCTCTCAGAAATTCTTTAATCTGAAAAAATGTACATAGCATCTATTCTTTGCCCAGGGACAAAGCTTATAAACCAGAAAAAAAAAAAATGACCCTCCTCCTCTAGCCTACCACAGATATACACACATGACTTTTGATTAAATAGCTGAAAGACTCAAAAGGCAAAAGAGAATAAAATTTAGGGGAGAAGATGAGCACATCTAAGTCATACCACATCTTCATTTATTGTTGCCAGGTAGAGTAAAATTTCATTCTGTCCCTGAAGTCAAAGGGATACAGGAAACATGGTCAGTTACAAATGTCATTGTATCCACAGGATAAATTGCTCAGGAGAAGAACAAACATGCCTGATGGGGAGATTGAGCAAAAGTTTTCCCAAGGAAACTCTGTTATTTTAAGTAATATACCAAGCTTGCAAGGGGTAAAAATAGAGGAGTGACCAGTGCACAGCTGGGTTTGCCAAAAAAGGTCTCCTGAAGAAGGAAAGAGAGACTCTGTCTCTACAGAGAGAAGGGGCAAATCCTAGTAGTAAATTTATCTCCATATGCGGCATTCGATTACTTCTCATTCAATTTGTTGAAGTGCTTGTTTTGTGATTGGAGCATCCATATATATAATAAACTGCTAACTCCATCTCTTGACTTATTTGTAAATCTTGGTCCTTTTCAGAGATTAACTACTTGCTAAATTCATTTATCAAAATTAAAACTAGGTTTTTCAGAATGCTGCCCTCCAAATCCCAAGAAACTGTGAAAGATTAACCTTTTGCAAATTCTTCCAGACTGCACACCAGTGGGTGGCATCAATGCGGGTGATTAATAGGAGCCATCTCAGTGCTGGGGGAGAGGCTGGCTGACATTTCTCCCAGGTGACAGCATGAGCCATCTCCTGATCAACCTAAGAAAACACACATCCTGATACTCTCCATACTAATGGAAAATTTCCAATTCATATTAGAACATCCATAGGAATTCTGCTTTGCCCTAGTCTACCAGAGGCTTTGACAAGTATATCAGGCCCTTTCTTAATCATTCTAGATGATCAGGAGCGGCAGCAGAATGAAATATCTAGTCCAGAATGAATTAATCATAGCTCTTCTGGTATGCCATTCTGAAGAAAGGACACTGGGCATTTTTTTATTCCACTGACCCCTGACCCATCTGAATTATACACAGTCCATGTATTATACACAGTCCATGCTTCACAGGGAAGCACCCTCCTCTTCTGGCTTCCTTTTCCCTTGTCTATTTACAGCCTGAGGTGCTATCTTGGGGCCTTAGAGGCATTTCATCCAAATATCCACATTCACACAAAATGTTCCATCACCTTCCTACTACAATCATTGACATTTTTCTCTTCCCTCCCTAAGAGGTGCATGCGGCAAACCTGCTTCTTGCATGTGAAATGGCAGCTGGGCCCCTTAATGGTTCCCTCAGATCTTCTCCCTCCTTTATTCCTCAAAACAAACTCTTTGCCTCAGTTTGTAACAGGCCTGAGGATACCCTAAATAAAGTGCCGTCGAGGCTTTGTTTCCCACTGAAGGGTATAGGTCAGACCCAGATGGAGACATAAAACAGCATGTGTGCCATGAAAGTATTCCCAGATCCCCCTAATTACACTTGATGGAATTGTTCCCTTTGTAGCCTCTAAACCAGTGGTGAGTGACCTTTTCTCTCCCTTGGGGGCTACTAACTTACAGGATAATCACTTGGGTGCAGAGCATATAGGTTATGCTAATTCCATTCATCTTACACTTAAAGCTAGCATTACTGAGCAAGTATGGTGACCATGCACTATGTAAATCGATGTATATGCATTATTTCCACCAATCTCTACAACTCTGTGAGATATATTCAAGTACCAATATCCATTTAAACCTGAGGAGACTGAGGCACTAGAAGGGTACATAGCTTGCCCAAAGCCACCCAGCTAGTGAGTGGCCAGGCCAGGAGTCAGACCCTGGCCTGCCTGGCCCTGGAGCCTGAGCCTTCTTTACCCCAAGTGAACCTCTACAGTCAGTTGGTTCTAGAATCACATGGATGGATGAGTCACATGGAAGCAGAAGACAGCATTTCTGCCCCACCTCTCCCAGGGTTTTAATTCCAAGGAAAACATATTAAAAGCTATTACAGAACAAAGAACAGTGTGGTGGTCCAGCATGGAGGATGAGACAGCTAACTCAGCCTGGACTGAAGAAACCTTCTCGAGACAGGGGAGATTCAAGCTATAAATGTGATGAAGAATATTCAAGGCAGGAGAATGGAAAATAAGCAATGGTCTAAAGGGGGCCATCTGGGCACTTAAGGCAGTTAACTGTCTGCCTTCACCCAGGCCTTGATCTCAGGGTCCTGGGATCAAGCCCCATGTTCAGCAGTGGGTCTGCTTCTCCCTCTTCCTCTCCCTCTGGGAACTCTCTCCCTCTCACTCTCTCTCAAATAAATAAATAAATTTTTTTTTAAATTTTTAAATAGACAAAAAAGTAAATAAAGTACAGTGTTAGAGGAGGACACATACCAGAAAAGTCAAGAAGTTTGACATGACACCAATAGAGTAGGCAGGAATAGGAGACCAAAAAGGTTAATTTGGGCCTTAACTTCCATGCCAAAAAGTTTGGATATTATTTTTTTTTAAGATTTTATTTATTTATTTATTAGTTATAGAGAGAGAGAGAGAGAGCGAGCACAGGCAGACAGAGTGGCAGGCAGAGAGAGAGGAGGGAGCAGGCTCCCTGCCAAGCAAGGAGCCCGATGTGGGACTCGATCCCAGGACGCTGGGATCATGACCTGAGCCAAAGGCAGCCGCTTAACCAACTGAGCCACCCAGGCGTCCCTATTTTTTATTTGTTATTATCAGGTAGGGAGCCCACTGCCCTTAAGCAAAATAAAAAAAAAAAAGTGTTATTCATGCTGACTTTTTACTTCAAGGAATATTAGCCAAGTGGAAGTAAGGCTAATGGAATAGCACAGAGAGAAACTAGAAGCAATGCAACCTGTCTGGAGGCCAGGACAACATGGAAAAGGAGGTATACAGAAAGACAGACCAGGGGGTGCCTGGGTGGCTCAGTTGGTTAAGCGACTGCCTTCAGCTCAGGTCATGATCCCAGAGACCTGGGATAGAGCCCCAAGTTGGCTTCCCTGCTCAGTGGGGAGTCTGCTGCTCCCTCTCCCTCTACTGCTCTGCCTGCTTGTGCTCTCTCTCTTGCTCTCTCTTTCAAATAAATAAATAAAATCTTTTTTTAAAAAAAAGAAAGAAAGAAAGCCAGACCAGTGGCAGCACCAGTGGGAAAGAAAGGCTGGCACAAGATACATTTTAAAATTTCTCCACATTAGATACCATCATCTTTTATACCATATATTTACTTAATGATTTTTATATTCTCTGCTTCCCACTGAATTATAAGTCCCATGAGATCCAAGATTTTTGCTGATCCCTAGTGCCTAGGACACTATCCCACAGAACCTCCACAAGTAGATTAGAATCAATGAAGTAAATTTAAAAGACTTTAGGGATTGACTGGATTTCATAGATGAGAGTGTTAGACGATCCAAATATCTAGTTTGGAAAACTGAATGGATGGTGGATACTGGACAGAGATCCAGAACTCACCAGACAGAACCATTTCAAAGTGTTGGCAGAATTCTGGATTGATGTATGTTGCAGGCCATTTAAAGTTGGGGACTGGATTGCAAGAGAAGAGTTGAGACTAGTTTTAGAGAGTCCACAGGCATCTGCACAGAGTTAGAAACGGTGCCAAAGCTACGGAAATGGATAAAACCAGGCAGAGCCTATGAGGCAGGGGAAGAGAGGAGGGGAACAGAGAAGCCACAAGCAACCATGAAATTTAAGAGCTGGGAGAAGCCAGTCATAGAAACAAAGAAGAAACAGTGAAAAAATCAAGAGGAGAATTGGAAGGAAAGGTGTTCCTGGAAACACAAAAATAGAGAACCCAGGAAAGCACAGCCTGGCACATTTGGGAATGATCAGTTGTGCCCTTAGCTGTAAAAAGAGCATGGAAGATGGGCCACTTGTTTCTGACCATCAGAACCTCTAGAGAGAAGAACTGGAGACACAAAGGCAAGGACTGAAAGTAAACTGTTGACACAGAGGAGGTAGAAGTGGGCCTACCAGGAGCTCATGGACCCTTTTGTGCACCTTAGAGGAAAGCAGCACTTCTGGACAGACGCAACCTTGCACCAGGACGCGTGGACCAGCAGACAGAGCACCCCCTCCCATGTACCCCAGACCAGAACACAAGGACCAATGGAAAAGTCAATCTAAGATAAAGGAGAAAAGCTCACCAGTGCAGTAGATTCAGGATGCAGAAAGAATATGCCTGAGTTTAGGAAGCATGGCAAAGGTTTGAAATGGGACAATAAAACATACTAGGGACAAGAAAATGATGATCTCATCTGTTCTGATCCTGGTGCCACAAATTGTGCAGGTGTATAATTTTTTTCCATCAGTGTTCAGAAGTTCAGCAAAAGAAAGCAGATGGTTATCTTCATCTCAAAATGTTTTAGAAAATTACAAAATACTTCACTACCCATTTTAAAAATTGACATCAATCACAAAAATCTAGACTCTAGGAAACTACAGGAAAAATAACTTGGTTTCCTCAACAAATATACTGCAAGTTGAAAAAGAGAGAGAAAGCTGGGAATGTGTATAGTTTAAAAAAAAAAATAGGAGAAAAAATCAACCAGTCACAGTGTATGTACTTTATCTGACTACAGATTCCAAAAGACAAATTTAAAATAATATTTAAAAATTTACATGGTAGGGACGTCTGGGGGGCTCAGTGGGTTAAGCCACTGCCTTCTGCTCAGGTCATGATCCCAGGGTCCTGGGATCGAGTCCCGCATGGGCTCCTTGCTCGGCAGGAAGCCTGCTTCTCTCTCTGCCTCTGCCTGCCTCTCTGCCTGCTTGTGTGCTCTCTCTCTCTCTCCTTCTCTCTGACAAATAAATTTAAAAAAAAAAAAAAAAAACTTACATGGTAGAAGCATTGGAAATTTGAACATTAACTGGATTTTGTAATATTAAGGAATTGTTAACATTTTTGGAGTAATATTGGCACTGTTTTGCTTAAGAGTCCTCATGTATGAGCGATACATACAGACATACTTACAGATGAACTTGTTACAGAACTGGAGCTTGCTTCAAAATAATTTGAAAAGCAAGGAAATGGGTGGGGAAATAGGTAAAATAAGAGCAGCCTTTGCAGCTGGAAAATAGGTACACAGGGATTCATTATACTATTCTGTGCCCTTTCATACTGGTTTCCATTTTTCTACAATAGGTTTTGTTTAATTCTGTGACAAAGCTCTATTCAGTGAAAAATGGAAAAAACTGCATTACTTCGAATGATGTCCAGTTAAGGAAGATACAGATAAGGGAAGGAGGACATGTAAGGCAGAAAGGGGCAGATAAATCAAACAGATTAAAACACAGAGAAATAAAGGCATAAATATAAAGAGAAAAAGAGGAAGCAACCAGAGTGAAGGACGGACTTGTGTAATGACATTACCACCTTGTGGTCTTTTAGGATATTGCCCCCAAACAAGCAAACCATGATGTTTTTTCACACCTGTAGGCATTTGTGGGGTTATCAAGTCTACCCTTGCACCAGGTATAACTGAGTTAAAGCCCATTCCTAAGCTTCAGTTTGGAGGTCTCTCACCTCCAAGTGACTTAAACTTTCTTGACCCTTTTAATATTTTTAGATTGAACCTCCACTCATTGTCACAGGTCCCTACATTTCCTAAGCTTTATCTTCGAAATTTCACTTTATATATTCATGGTTAGCTCCTAATTTGGTATTTCAGGACATTATGAACAGATAGATCCTTGTTCACTTGATCCAAACCCCTAATGATTTAATTAAAAAAAAAGTTTTACTGAGGTATAACTGATATCCAAAAAGTGGACATATTTAATATATGCCATTTGATGAGCTTGGAGATATGCACACTCCCATAAGACCATCACCACAATCAAGGTAATAAACATTCATCATCTCCATTTATATCACCTTTTCATCATCTTATCTCCAGCCTGGTTAATCTTAATTTTTTTTAATGATTTTATTTATTTATTTGACAGAGCAGAAGCAGGTGGCTCAGCAGGCAGAGAGAGAGGGAGCAGCAGGCTCCCGGCTGAGCAGGGAGCCCAACGCAGGGCTCTATCCCAGGACTCTGGGATCATGACCTAAGCTGAAGCCAGGCTCTTAACCGACTGAGCCCCCCACCCCGTGTGCCCCCTAATTTCTAACTCTTCTTTGAGCTTCCTTCTCCCCTTTCTCTAACCCTTCCCAACCCCACAGAAGTCATTCTTCTTGCAGTGCATGACAGAGCAGCATAGTGTATTCATACAGTATGGGGCGGGGCTGGACAATGGAAACGATTAAGAATGCCTGGGTGGCTCAGTTGGTTAAGCGGCTGCCTTCGGCTCAGGTCATGATCCCAGCCTCCTGGGATCCAGTCCCACATCTGGCTCCTTGCTCAGCTGGGCGCCTGCTTCTCCCTCTGCCTCGGCCTGCCACTCTGTCTGCCTGTGCTCGCTCCTGGGCTCTCTGTCTGACAAATTAATAAATAAAATCTTTAAAAAAAAAAAAAAAGAATGCAGGACCAGGGGCGCCTGGGTGGCTCAGTGGGTTAAGCTGTTGCCTTTGGCTCAGGTCATAATCTCAAGGTCCTGGGATCGAGTCCGCATCGGGCTCTCTGCTCGGCGGGGAGCCTGCTTCCCTCTCTCTCTGCCTGCCTCTCTGCCTACTTGTGATCTGTGTCGAATAAATAAATAAAATATTTTTTTAAAAATGCAGAACCAAAAGGATTCTAAAGCTAAAATGGCCCCACCATTGAGCCAGGAGACCCACACCAGACCACTCCACATCACTCACATTCAACAGCCCAAATAGCCCAAATCCTCTATCACCTGTGTTATATTTTTTTTTTCAAATTTTTTTATTTTTTTTAATTGAGCGATAGTAAAGTTTACTGAGGGATAGCACAAAGCTCTCCAAGAGGGCTGCCCCACCCGTGTGAACTGTTCAGTCAACCCTCCTCTCCATGCAATGCTTCCTGCGTGAGCGCGTGCCGTGGGGCTGCGGCTGCGTGCACTCGCGCGCTAGACGCCGGGGGGGCCTCCCTGCGTGGCGTCAGCAGCCTCTCCCACCGACCCTGCACGCTGCGTCCAGCTCCTTCCCCGAAACGCAGATCTAACCATGTGACTCTGTTTCATACTTTCCAACACACTTCAACACCCGCCAGAAAAGAACCCCAAATACTGACAGCCAACCTCTGCCAACCTGCACAACCCAATTGCTAGGGCCCTTCTCCCAACTTACACCCTCTGCGGCAGCCATACCAGCCTACTCGGGGTTCCCAACAAGCCACTCTATGCTTCGCACTTCCTTGCCTTGGCACATGTTGTTATCCCTTTCCAAAACCCCATTTTTAGGCCTAGCTAACGCCTAATCTTAATTTGTCTTAACTCTGACACTGAGTTAACATTCAGACCTAACCTGACTTTCCCAACTGAGGATTCCGAGATACCTCATTCACACTATTTTGCTCTTTTTAAAGATTTTTGTTTTATTTGAGACAGAGAGAGACAGAGAGAGAGAGAGAGCGCGCACAAGCAGGGGAAGCAACAGGCAGAGGGAGAAGCAGGATCACCGCCGGGGCAGGAAGCCCGATGTAGGACTCCATCCCAGGACCCCGGAATCAGGACCCGAGGCGAAGGCAGACCCTTAACCATCTGAGCCACCCAGGCTTACCCCCCACCACCATTAATCTTAAACTCACAGTATCGTAAGAACCTGTTTTGTAGTCTCTCTCAACCCCTGCCTTCAGGCCTCCTTAAACTCAAATGTAAGGTAGCTTGAACAGTGCTACGCAGCTGCCACTCTTGACCCACAAGGGACATGTTCCAGGACCTCCGCGAATACCAGAAACCACAGCTAGTACTGAACCCTCTATATACTATTTTTTTCTTATGCATACATAACTTTGATAAAATTGAACTTATAAATTCGGTGCAGTAAGAAGTTAACAATAGCTAATAATAAAAGAGCAGTTACTACGACATACTGTAAAGAAAGTTATGCGAACGTGGTCTCTCTGTCTCTCTGGAATTTCTTCCTATGCTGTACTCACCGGTCTTCCCGCGGTGACGTGGGACGATGAAATGCCTACCAGGGGAGATGAAGTGGGGGACGCAGCTATTATGACGTAGTGTTACGTACTATTGCCTTTCTGCCCATTTGTCGCAAGGAAGATCACCTGTTTCTGGCCTGCGGTCGGCTGGGGGGTAACTGAAACCACTGACAGCGAAACTGCGGGTGTGGGGGGGATTACTGGATTTACTTAAGCATTCCCAGAACTTAGCCCAGGGCCATGGAAGGCGTGCCTGTGTGCAGGAAAGAGCTGCCTTCTCCCCTGCAGCTGTTTGTGGGAATCTAATCTCCAAAATGCAGGGGTTGAGAAACAGTGGCCAAAGCTTTAATGAGGGAAAGAAGATACCATTTGAGACTTATTGGATTTGGCTGTTTTTTTAATAATCAGCCAGTGTTGCAAGGATCTTCAAATTTCAGGTAGGAGTAAATGCACATTGGGGAGCCTGGGTGACTCAGTCGGTTAAGTGTCCCACTCGGTTTGGCTCAGATCATGATCTTAGGTCCTGAGACAGAGCCCGGCTGCAGACTCCCGCTCGGTGTTCAGCAAAGTCAGTTTGAGATTTTTTTCCCCAATCCTCCTTCCTGCTCTGCTCCTCCCCCTGCTCCTCCCCCTACTGGTCCTTGTGCTCACTCTCTCTTTCTCTCTCAAGTAAATAAATATATATTTTTTTTTATTTTTTTTTAAGATTTTTTATTTATTTATTTGACAGACAGAGATCACAAGTAGGCAGAGAGGCAGAGAGAGAGGAGGAAGCAGGCTGTCCGCAGAGCAGAGAGCCGGATATGGGTGGGGCTGGATCCCACGACCCTGGGATCTTAACTGGAGCCGGGAAAGCAGCAGCGGCTTTAACCTACTGAGCCACGCAGGCGCCCCAATAAATATATTTTTTTAAATTATGCACATCATTAGACCCAGAATTCTACTTGTTAGGATTGCAACTGATAATGTACACAACGATTTAGACATAAGGATGTTTGTCACATCACTATTAATGAAGTTGTTTTTTTAATCTAGGAACCCAAAATACCCAGAAAAGGAACTTTGCAAAGCAAATTGTAGAATGGAATTCTAGGCAGCCATTAAAAATGATATAGTATGAAACTGAATATTATTCTCCTAAAAAGCAAAAAACAGACGCTGGTTATAAAACAGACGTGGTCAATTGTAGTGTGTTTGTGTCTGTGTGTCTTTCTTTCTGTGTTCATTCCTATGATGGACTAATGTAATAGATTCATGTGCATATATACACCTATAAACAAACACAAGATAACCATGCATAATGGAAGTTTGGAAAATATATATACCAAAATGAAAATAGGTTTTTAAATAATTTGTTGTCTTCTCTATTTTCTGATTTTTCTCCAGCAAACAGATATTGTCTTTATAATAATAAGGGGAAAAATAAAGTGGTGTGTTTTTGTGGAAGAAGAGGAGGAAAGGAAAGGAGGCTGAGTCCCCAGAGCCATCAGGAAAGCGGAACAGAGGAAGCTGGCCTGAATTTAAAAGAGCATCTGAATCTCAATAACAGGAAAACCTATGGAATTTTATAGAAGGTTAAGCCAAGTGGTCATATGTGCTATGCTGTCAAATACTCAGATCAATATGTACTTGAGGTCAGTGTCAGTAGATGGAAATGATCTGGAGAGGAAGGAGCTAGGAGGAAAAAGTGATGTGTATCAATATTAGGGGTCAGCCTATTCACATAACCTTTCTTTCCTTGGTTGTGGCAGCCCTACTCCCTACCCCATACTGTGGCCCCATTCATCCATTAGAGAATACTAGAAACTTATGTTTGTCCATGGAGAACAGGAAGGGTCTCCATGGAATTAGTGCAAGAAGAGTATCTAGGCCATGTACCTGCCCAGTGTATCCTGATCTGCTTCACTAGACTTGGGCTTCCCTTTCCCAACCAGAGCTGAGTGGACAGATTGATACTTGCCCAGTGCTTGGAAATTTATCTAAGTTTAGGTTTCACCAAAAATTTTACACTGGTTGATTTACAAAGAAAACCAATAAAGTACTCTCTGCTCTCATTAGAATAGATATCACATATTCATTTTTAAAACCCTTTTGTTCTGACAAAAAAATAAAAATAAAAAACCATGGTAGATGAAAGAGGAAGTTGGAGATTATAATGGTTTGTTTTATGTGTTAACTTGACTGGGCCAAGAGATGCCCACATAGCTGGTTAAACAGTATGTCTGGGTGTGCCTGTGAGGGTGTTTCCAGAAGAGATTAGGATCTGAATTGGTAGACTGAGTAAAGCAGATGGCCCTCCGCAGTGTGGGTGAGCATCATTCAATCTGTTGAGGGGCTGAATAGAACAACATGGCAGAAGAAGGGAAGATATGCTATCTCGCAGTTCGAGCTGGACCATCAGTCTTTCACTGCCCTTGATGCTCTTGGTCCTCAGGCCTTCGGATCCAGAGTGGAACCTACACCTTTGGTTCTTGGGCTCTCAGGCTTTTGAACTACACCAGCTCTCCTGGGTCTCCAGCTTACAGATGGCAGATCATGGGACTTCTCAACCTCCATAGTCATGTAAGCCAATACATTATTTTATATATATTTCTTATTGGTTCTGTTTCTCCAGCGAACTCATACAAAGGTAAAGAAGTGGAGATGGCAAGACTAAACTGATCTTTCAAGAACTTTGGCTATGAAGTTAAATATAGAAGTGTGCTGGTAAAGGAAGGTAGTTACTTATTGTTATTTTGTTTCTCTGTTTTAAGATAAGAAGCTTCAGTATTCTCATCTCCTGTGAGGAAAGCTATTAAAGGGGAAATATTGAACATAAAGGAGAGGACACAGAGGGAGGCACTGGTATTGAACGAGATAAAGGGCATTAAAGCATCTCTACTTCTAAAGCTGCAGAAAAGCAGATGAGGAGGATACATAATCCTTGTAGTTTTGAAGATGTGATACGGTGGGACTTTTTGATTCTTTGTTAAATTGGAGGCAAGATCAACTGCTAGAGAGAGAGGGAGGTGCAGGGTGAAATAGTGGTTTTTAGGAGCATGATATATTTTTGGAAGAACCACCACAAATAATGCCTTCTTGGAAAAGACATGTCCCAGGAGGTGTTCTCTGGGAAGCAGACACAGAGACCGAGTTGGGAGTACAAAGGATCACTGGTAAGTAACACCTATGAAAGAGGACTTAGGCCATCCCAGAAGTTCAGGGTTGTTCTGTTTTGTTGGCTGGACATTCAAAGGCAGCAGATCCAACTTGGTAGGTAGGAATTTGTGCTATTAAGCCCATGCCTAGCCTCCATCACTGCTAATATGGCCACTTCATGTGCCTATCATGCTAGCCTCCAGTGGCCACTGGTAAAGGCTGACCAATGTCAATTGCCAAGCCATTTTGTCTACTTTGTTGGTTAGAGCCTCTATGATGATGGATTCTATCTGGGACATGTTAATGGTTGATAGATTTTACACTTTTGTCCACTACCATATATTCATCTATATGTCTCTATCTTGGATCTTGTTACTGATGTCTCAACCTTTATGCATCTCTGACCAGCTTGTCACTGCTTACAAATCCTTATATAGTGTAACTTCCTTCCACCCAAAGTGGTTAGTCTATTGTACCATACAGTACTTTGTCCACTGGGAATGTCTTCTTTCACCACTATATTTTTCAAGACCACCCTCACCACTATTTTTCAGAACCACCCTCAGGGGTCACCCTGAGTGGAGCAGTAATTCAGCTGCTGTCCACATCCAGCTTACATGTACATACCAAGCCAACCAGTCTATTAGTCAAGTTGAGGCTCATTCTCCTTCCTTCAGCTGGTCAGACAGGACCTCCCATATGACCATAGGTATGAGTTGGAAGAGGGACAATGGTTCAAATACGATGACATACAGGATAGGTTATCTGCTCAATCAATCTGCTTATATCTTTTGGTACTGCTCATATTTTGCTCCAGATGTATTATTGTTCTCAAAAACCAAGCTCTGTGCTTTGGAGCCAAAATATAACATGAAGACAGAGTGCGGGATAAAGAGGAACAATAGCTTTATTACTTTTCCAGACAAAGGAGGCTACCGCAGCTATGGCCTTCAAAAACTGCAAGCCCTGCAGAAAGCCATCCACTTTCTGTAAGAGCCAAGTGAGCAATTAGAGACATGACAGGGCCTACCATTTCTGCACCCTCTAGATCTTTAAGAGTAGGACTAATCTCCACTGTCTTCCTCAGGATGCAATAATTTTTTTATTTTATTGGCTTGGGTGGGGGCAGTGCTTCCATATGGCCTTCCCCACTATGACTGACATCACTTCATAGGTCAACAATCCAATATGGAAGGTACTCCAACTTCCAAATATCTCAATTCCAAGTTTTCAGTGGGTACTGGGAAAATTACCACCGAAAAGTTTTATGAACCCAGTGTATCCAGTACAGTCAGACTTTGACAAGGATTCCACTTAGGGTCTGATTTCTACATGTCCCTGGTCTAATGGGGGAACCACCATGATATTTCTGTTTCCAGTTATTAATCTCTGTTCAACAGACCTCAGATTTTCCAGGAAAATCCTCTTTCTCCAGTGTACAGTCTCAGTGGAAGTCCCTTTAAATGAGCACTGGCAAGTCATTACAGTTTTATTTAACTATGGTGTTGCACTTACGACCCCCCGAGGATCAGGCCAACTCTTTTGTAAATGGCTTTCAAATTTGAAAATCATTCCTAACAATTGGGCAGGAGATTTTTATTAGCAAAACTGCCCTCAGGCTCATCCAGTTTTGCTCTTATTTACATATAGTATGCTCATCTCTTTGCCCCAGGAGATGCCATTTTCTATTAACCATCTCCACCAGACCCAATCATTAGGTGTGTAGGGCTCTGAGTAAATGTTTTGTAGAGCCCAGTCTATATTTAAATTAGATTTAAATGTATCACAAAATCCATGAGCCCATGTCTAGTGACTTATCAATGAAGATTTAACACAATGGCTAGAGAAGAGGTAATTATATTTTGTTTTTCTGCTCAATCAGTGCACATAATATTCTTTGTAGTGTCCAGGAACCATCTCTTTGTATTTAGGTTTAGGAAAAATCTCTTAATCTTTATTCTCAAATTCACCATTTCTGGCTAATTTCAGATCCTCTACTGTTAAAAAAAAAATAGCAACACAGTCATTAATCACAGTGTGATGGCTCTGCAGAGTACTTTGAAACAATAAAGATCTTCTTGTCTCTGCCTGCAGTTCCTTTATACCATTTATTTAATGCTGGTTACATCATTACTTATGATTTTGCATCATCCTTTGTAGTTGCCATGAATACTGGCTTCCAGTGACTCTCTCAAAGTTATTCCTGTGCTTTATTGATGATAACTGCAAATGTGAGTCTTACCTAGACTATGAAAAAAAATGTGACCAAAAATGTGTTAAATTTACCATTTGGGGTTTTATAACAAAAATGTAGAACAAAGGAAAAAAAAAAGGAGAACAATGTATCTTCCAACCATGTCTTCTCTTGAACTCTTTAGGCCCTACCACTACATTCCAAAAATATAGTCCCTTTTTATTTGATATCACTGTCTTCCACATACTACCACCAGCTGGAGAATAGATGAGGAACCCATGGGAGTGAGGTGAATGGTCTTAATTGCAAAAGGATTGTCTTTCATCTGGCATGGCTCAGTTGTGATCCATGTTAATCAGAGGCAAAAGAAGACATCAGTTAGAAGGACTCTTTGTTACCACAGAGCAATAGTCTTGAAAACCCTCAAAGAAGGTAGGTGCAATCACCCCAGGAAACCTTCCTGAGCTAAAGAAGAGAGTGGAGTGACCACTCTGGGTACTAGCAGGAGGAGGGCTAGCAGAGTAAATGATGCCTAAAATCTTGCCAACTGCCCTTGGGTGCTGTAGAAGAGAGCTGGTACCATGGCCAAAACATATACAGGTGAGAGCAATGCATGGGCCTACATGTGCTTCAATCCCACGAATCAGCAGTAGACTATTGGTAGGCCAAAATCCTGAACTCATTCTGGTCCTACAGGAGTCACTGCAAAAGCAGCATGTCAGAACTACTTAGGTAGTAATCTTATGATCTGTTGATATGCTAGCGGTGGCTGGTACTAGCTTATGAGAGCCAACTGCTAACATCTCTCCCCAGCTTTGCATTCAGTGACATCATGGCAATAGCCTGAAATTGGTCATCATAATATTTACACCTTCAGAACTGGCAAACTTCAGGGGTTTATTTGTGAGAGAGCTAGTTGTTAAACACTTATCAGCACACTGCTGACATGATCCCATGAGAGAAATACCATAATGAGCAGGAATGATCCATTTTTCTGGCTGGACTCTAAGGACAACCTCAGAAGATGAGTCCCTGGGCTTTTTGGGGCATCTTGTTGACCCCAGATGAATGGTAGAGGACCAAAGAGCTCTGAAAGGAGAAAAATGGGAACTGGAGCCAGTGAAACCTGGTCTAGTCTTGAAATATCCTGCCTGGATGACAGTCCCAGCCCCAACTGGGACTAGGCACCAGAGGAAGACTTAAAGTACTCCAAAGCATGGGGCTCATGGCAGGGGCTCTGCTTGCTCATCTAATGGTGATAGTAAACTCCCGTAACTGTCAGCTGGTCAGGCTCCCTTGGCTGCTACCTCAGGCTTATTGTTTGCTTTGATAATCATGACCACCTAGTTAACAATCACCATCTGTCCTATACACTTAGAAGCACTATCATCCTTGCTATTGCTGAGACGCATTCTGTGATAGTTTCTCCTACCATCAATCCTGGCTTCCAGAGGAAGGCCATTAACTGAACTTCTTGGTAATGTCAGTGACCCTTTCACCTGCCCATTCCTGATGGCGTTGGTAAGTGGTGTGTCCTCCAAGCCTCCCTGTGAAACATAATCTTCTGTTGAGTCTTCTGGCCTCATATATCCAATTTCAGCATATACAACTTCCCAAAACTTTAGTACCTTTTTCTAATGTCTACCATGGTGATTCAGGCATTTCAATCTCACTCACTGGGCCACTGCTTTTTGCAACTTCTTGAAACCACCCTAGCAGTAAGTTTGCATCACCTCCTGGACACCTCACTAGGAAATTAAATTGTATATCCCAAGAGAATGCCCCCAAATCAGTCAATTCACTGTAAGCTATCAATGAGATGAGTTCTATTACTTGGTTTGCAATCCTTAGTTAACTGACCTCAGTTTTTCATTATCCAACTGCAGGATGTCAATGTAATTTACTAACAACAATCCAGTTCTATTATCTTCAGATTTATCATTCTTCCTGTTATTTCAAACTCCTGAATGATCACACTGACGAATACATTTTCATCCTCCAGCACACGATCCTATTTCATCAACAGTGAAAGCATTATCAATTAGTTTGCCACTTAAGTACCAGGGTCTGTCTGTGTACCACCTACTAGGGCAGTGAGTTGAACCAGCTCCAAGCTCCTATCTTATTGCTGCTTTCTTGGACGACTCATCACCAACTATTGCAGGTGGGTTTTTCTAGAAAACAAAGGCCAGGACAAGATTCTGAAATGTAAAAGGCTTATTATTGGGGAATAGTACCTGTGAAAGAAAAGAGGAAGAAGCAGGATTTGTCAGGGGAAAATTCCAGAGCATGAGGCAGGCCTGACAGACTCTACTAGATCAGTGGGGAGTTCCAGAGCAAAGACTCCCCACTGGAAGAGTCCCGCACAGGGCAGAAATCCTTAGGTCTTTGTACCATTGGCTGAGGGCTACCCTGAAAGAAATGTGATGTCAGTTTGAATGAGGCAGAGCCTAAAGGAGCTAACAGCCGAAGACTATCAGCTAATCACACTCCATACAAAGTTTTTTTTTTTTTAATATTTTATTTACTTACTTGACAGAGAGATCACAAGTAGGCAGAGAGGCAGGCAGAGAGAGAGAGAGAGGGAAGCAGGCTCCCCACTGAACAGAGAGCCTGATGTGGGGCTCAATCCCAGGATCCTGAGACCATGACCTGAGCCAAAGGCAGAGGCTTAACCCACTGAGCCATCCAGATGTCCCCATATAAAGTTTTTTCTTGAAGGGAGATCTAAGCAGCACATTTCCAAATTGCCACAAATATACAAATATTGGTAAGTTTTTAAGATACTTACCTTGATAGGATAAATGTATATGAACATGTTTGTAATTAAGGTTAACCATCTTAAGAGTAAAAATAGAATATATAACTTTTAACCCAGCCATAAGTAAATTTTACACATACAACAGAAAGTTGGGAATAAAACAAAACAGAAAGTACAATAATACATCATATGAAATACTGAGATAGAACTAAGTTTTAATATTGCATTAAAAGTAAATGTTTTATCTCACCAATTAAGAGACTCTCAGAATGAATTTGATAATAACAATATGTTGCCTTTAAGAGCCATTCAGAGCAAAAAGACACAGAAAGGTTAAACATGAACAATGGAAAAAGATATACCAGGCAAATATGAATCAAAATAAAGCTTGGTAACCTATAGTAGCAGGTTTAATATCTGACAGTATATACATATTCTTTTAAGATAGATGATGATAGAAAGATACAGATGCAATAGAAATATCATTCACTGATAAAAGGAACATTAGAAAAGTCCAGAGAGCTATCCGGCTCTTCTTATTAAAACAAATATATTCAGGAGTGCCTGGGTGGCTCAGTAGTTAAGTGTCTGCCTTTGGCTAAGGTCACAATCCCATAGTCCTGGGATCGAGTCTGCATCGGGCTCCCTGCTCAGCAGGAGGCCTGCTTCTCCTCCCACTCCCCCTGCTTGTGTTCCCTCTCTTGCTCTCTGTGAAATAAAATCTTTTAAAAAAATAAAAAATAAAATAAATATATGTATACTCTATGACCCAGCAATTCTTTTCCTTGGATATATCCCAGTGAAATTATTACTCATGTCCACTAGTCAGTATATAATGACGAAGCTCAATATCATATCACTGTTGGTGGTGGCAGAGTTAGAAGCCACCTGGGTATCCATCACTGGGAGAAAGGATAAGTGAAATGTGTTGGGATGAGCAACATGAAGTATTTTGCAATTGAAAGACACAGTACCTTACAGGCACATATTGACATAGGTACACAAAATTAGTCTTTAAATATAGTACTCCCTGTGTGGCTCAGTTGGTTGAGCATCCAACACTTGATTTCGTTTCAGGTCATGACCTTGGGATCGTGGGATTGAACAAGTCGTGCTCCACACTGAGTGTGGACTGTGCTTGGGATTCTCTTTTTCTGCCCCCTTCCTGCTTGTGCTCTCCTCTCACTATCTCTAAATAAAATAAGTAAATAAATAAATAAAATATAGTACTTGGTGAAAAAGAACAAGAGTGAAATAATAATATCAATTGTGTGAATTAAAAACAAATGGTCACTTGGGCGCCTGGGTGGCTCAGTGAGTTAAGCCTCTGCCTTCGGCTCAGGTCATGATCTCAGGGTCCTGGGATCGTGTCCCACATCGGGCTCTCTGCTTGGCAAGTAGCCTGTTTCCTCCTCTCTCTCTTTATGCCTGCCTCTCTGCCTACTTGTGATTTCTCTTCTGTCAAATAAATAAATAAAATCTTTAAAAAAAAAAGATTCTATGTAAAAAAAAACAACAAATGCTCACAAAACTATGCACATATTGTAAAACTACATTCAAATAAAAAGATACACAATAAAAATGGTTGTTTATGAGGAGTAGGGGAATAGGAGTAGAGGATATGGATAAAAAGGGAATGAATTACAAAATTAAAGGATGAACTAACCAGAAGGGCTTTGTTAGGTCCAGGAGTGATAACACAGATCTAACAGATGAATACAGTTAGCTCAGCCCTCTGCTCTGGAAGCCAAGTGCTCTTCGGAGCCCAGGCTACATTAGAGATTTTGGGATTGTAGAGGCATCAGCTAGCAGAATTGTGTCATCATTCAGGGAAGCCCCAGGGGTAGTAGATGAGGCACACGGTTGGACATAGCCAAGCCTAAAGACTGGTTGGACAGTGGTGGAAGAGAAACAGTGGGGGTCAATAGTGAAGGATGCCTGGCTGGAGGGTCTGAGGTGACACACCAGTGTCTAGTCTAGGCAACAGTGATAGGTCCAAGTTCTCGAGGTTTTAATGAACTAAAAGAAAAGGTTAGGCAGAACAACAAAAAGAGAGAGAGAAAAGAAAGAGGGAGGGAGGAAGGAAGGAAAGAAGGGTTAGTCTAGATAAACAGGAGAATGTAACCAACGATCAGCATAATGAAGTTTCACATTTTTGTGGCATGTCTTCAGATGATGAATTAGGCATAGACTATGACCATGCAAATAGGCTATTGATATGAAATGAAAATGAAGAACACTAAAATTTGAAGAAGCCAAAGAACTTTCACCTTGAGTTACTGGAAGGGATATTCAAAGTCCAGCTAAGTTTTCTGTGGTGATGGCAGCAGTGAGAAAAAGAGAGGACTGTGGCTCAGGTATTGAAGCCCTTCATGAGTAAGGAGGTGAAACCAGAAGAATAAGAAATAAGAGTATGAAGAACAAGTTGAGTATGATGGAACTATGTTTCATGAATTTCACATAGGGCAAGTGTTTGTAGGAGAGAAATAGTAAGAGGCTAAGAAAATATCCACAATGCTCTGAGCCCTAGACACACGGCTTAATGAAAGAATGCACAGTCTTTGCTTTGGGAACTGTGACTAACTGGTATCCTCAGAAGAAAGGCTATTCTCAGTTAAGGCAAGAAAGAAAGTACCCTGTAAAACAGCTAATATTTACATACTTCCATCCCTAAAATCCCACCTCCAACACACACATACACCCCTCCCTTTACATACTTAGAAAAGTTCTATGATGATCCATGTTCCTACCATTAGTTGGCTAAGGCTGACATCACCATCCATGTTCCTACCATTAGTTGGCTAAGGCTGACATCACAAAAATACCATAGGCTGGGTGGCTTAAACGATACTTATTTTCTCAGGCTAGAGGCTGGAAGTCCATAATCAAGGTGCCATTTGATTTAGTTTCCAAGAACTCTCTTCCCGGATTGTAAAGGCTGTGTGGGCAAGTGGCGTTTCCTCACCTGTGCACTTGGGAGAGGGAGGGAGTAAGTTCTCTAGTGTCTCTTCTTGTAAGGACACTAATCCTATCAAATCAGGGTTCCACCCTTCTGAGCTCCTTTAACCTTAATTATTTCCTTGGAAGCTCCATCCCCAAAAATAGCCACACTGGGGGGTTAGAATTACAACACATCAATTTTAGGGCAACACATTCAGTGCGTAACAATCCAAAAACTTAGGTAAAAATGGCCCCTATTCAAAAAAGAACCTACATGATATTTCACAGATCAAAGACTTGACATGAGAGCTCCAAAAGTACCTCCCTGTGGTAGCCAGTGTTCTGATAGAGTAGGATTGTCAGCTTGCTTACCTTCTGAAAGAATGGGAATTTTAAGTAGGGAATGCAACAAAGGAAAAAAGTGATATGGCAAAGTGACAAAATTATATGAAAGACTCCCAATTTTTATGCATATTTTTCAAAGCTGTTTTGGTTATTGTAATGAGAAAACGAAGCCCATAAAACCCATATCGTCATTGGGATTTCCTGTCACCCGAATAGGGCCTTTCCACTACCCAACCCTTACCTCTAGTTTCTGAATGTCTCCAGTGAGATACTCTTTTTCACAAGGAAAAAGAAAAGCAGAAACTGAATTCCACTCAACCATTACAAAGTCTGGTGCTATTAGCAACCCCCCTTAGCTTTTGGTTTTTTATTGCAAAAGATGATTTGAGCTGATTCGTCAACACAGTATCAGTTAACCTAAGAGGAAAAAAAAAATTGCTCCTCTAGCCAAGGAAGGAAACTCACACTGGCAAATGTGGTCAAGCGGTTACATTTTCTTTCTTGTTTATTTTTCTTTTTAGAATATTGCAAAGCTGAAACTTAGAAATCTTTTTTAACAGGATTGCTTTGGGTTCTTGTTAGGGATGTCACTAAGACAGCCTTTTACAAGGCACCTACACAGCCTTCTGCTTCCATGTGAAAAAAAACTGCTAGAAGCACAATAAAATTTTAAATTCTTTCCAAGTGTTACAAAAAAAAGAGAACAGTTTGAGTTAGATTCTTAAAATGTGGTGAGATTAAAAAGGCAATCCTTTATCAACTAATTACTAATACATGTTTTTATAAGAGACCAAATAAATTTTCAACTATTAAGATTCACAATATAAATAGTTGAGAAAACCACCTAGAGAAATTGCAGTAGAAACTAGGATGTTTGTTTCATTATCTTGTGTTTAATTAAAATAATACAGTTAAAAAAAAAAACGGTATGTCAAAGAATAGTGTTTTAGACTGATTCCTCTTTTGTGGTGTCCTGGGTAAGGAACAGAGGATGTAATCAAATGCAAATGCCAAATCTTAAGGAAAAGTAACTTGTTCCATGCATAATGAATTATTAATGATGGCCACTTTAAATAATAAAGTCCGTGATGCTTGCCTTAGGTTTTATTGTGAATAAAAGTATTTACACAGTATTATGAGAGTAACAATTACAGACTTTGACTAAACTCATGTAAAGGAAAAAAAATATTGTACTGCTTATCTCAGTTATAGACATACATTTTTAAAAACTATACTCTGGGTGGGGCTTGAAAAGCTGCTAGCATGCTAGGTTCTAAGAACACTATATTCTGGACACCTCTAAGAAATCAGTGACAGTTAACAAAATATCAACATACTTCTGTAAATTTTGGCTCAACTAAATAAATTAAAACCAAATCGTACAGATTGATATGGTTAAAAAAAAAAATGGATCTCTGACTTCCAAAATAGTACAGTGCAGCTTCCCCTGTGAGGTAGCTTCTCAGGTATCATGTCAAAGGAAAAGTTATTCCAGCCAGTCATTTCCAGGGCTTTTCTCTCTCCAAGACCGAACACGGTCTTATTTTTTGCTTGACTGGAAATATTTCCCAAGACTTTGATTCATTCATTTAACAAACCAAGTGAGGTCCCATTATGTAAATCTATTCAGGGAAGGGACGCCTGGATGGCTCAGTCGGCTGGGCATCTGACTCCAGCTCAGGTCATGATCTCCGGGTCCTGGGATCCAGTCCCAACCTGGGCCTCACCAGGAGTCTGCTTTTCCCTCTGCCCCTGCCTCACCCGCTCATGCAAAAAGCAAAAAAATGTGAACTACGTGGCACTAAATATGTGGTGAAAAGGATTTTGTTTACAGTATGGGAGCTCAAACAAGAACACAGAGTGTCAGCTTATTCAATCTCAGCTGGGAATGTGCATGTCAGACACTCAAATTTTTCATCACTCTGCACGTGTACATGTCTGCAAATAACCACAAAAGAGCCCCAAGAACCAACTTTGGGGTTACAAATAAATTTTGGCAAATAAGCAAATTCATAAGTATGGAATCCATGAATAGTGAGAATAGACTGTGTTTGGTGTGTAACACCACACCCTGACGATACAGAATATACCTTCTTCTCAAAAATACATGGGACATCCTCAAAATTGGATCACATATTAAGTCAAACATCAATAATTTCCATCAAGTAGAAATAATACAAACACTTGAAATAAATCAAGATATTAAGAACAAAACCAAATATCTAGGTCCTCCCACCTAGAAATTAAACAACTTTCTATTAAACAAGGAACAAATTATGCAATTCCTAAAAAACAGCAATTAAAGCACTGCAAGTTATTATAGTATTTGCTTGAAGGTAGTATTTAGAGAAAATTTCAGAACATTTAACACCCATACCAATTTAAAGTGTCAATTATATTCCCAACTGAAAAAGCTAAGATAAAGATTCTACATTGAATGGAGGAGTAACTCCTACTGGACCAGGGTTCCCATAGATCATCATAAACTTGAGATATAATATATGGAATTACCTAAAAGCACTAGAAAGCAACCAACAGCAAAAAGAAACTGGAGCAGAATTTACACTTAGATAAAAGAGAATGAGATGGAGTTTCCCATTTTACTAGCATTATGCCTGAGGGCAAGCCACAAGCCAGAGGTTTGTGGTGTCACCAAAACTCAGAAAACCCGTAGTCTTACTTGAAGAACAAGAGGACAGAGTTCAAAACAATCTCACAGCTGGAAATGTATGAAAAGAAATTTCAAAAAGACCCAGAGAGAAATGGCAGTAAAATCTGCATATATCTACTCTGCCCAAATCTCTGACTGACCTCTGAAATATGCAAGTATGGGGCATACTCCAAACAGCCGAGCTAAAGCCAAATAATAATAATAATAATAATAATAATAATAATAATAATAAAACCCTGAAAATTTTAGCTGCCTCTTACCAAAGAGGAACCAGAGTTTGAGGCTTGGGTACAGCCAAGTTATACTACCTGCCAAAACAAACAAAGAAAATCAATACTTTTCAGAGGATCATAATAGAATCAAGAGTCTCTACAATCAATCACAATGTCCAGGATACAAATCAAAGCCACCAGACATACAAAGAAACAAGAAAATATGAGCCACACTCAAAAGAAACTTAATAAACAGATAGTCCCGAGATGACTCGGTTGCTGAAATTAGTGGATGAGGATTTTAAAGCCACTTCATGGCTATGCTCAGGGACATAAAGATGACTCTGCACATGATAAATAGGAAATCTCAGGAAAGACACAGAAACTTTAAAGGTAATCAACTGGGGGAGCCCCTGGGTGGCTCAGTGGGTTAAAGCCTCTGCCTTCGGCTCAGGTCATGATCCCAGGGTCCTGGGATCGAGCCCCGCATCGGGCTCTCTGCTCAGCGGGGAGCCTGCTTCCTCCTCTCTCTCTGCCTGCCTCTCTGCCTCCTTGTGATCTCTATCAAATGGATAAATAAAATCTTAAAAAAAAGAAAAAGAAAATAATCAGCTGGAGAGTTCAGAACTTTTGAAAATAATACCAAAGCAAAGGGGGTGGGGGGTTGCCTGAGTGGCTCAATTGTTAAGCATCTGCCTTCGGCTCAGGTCATGATCCCAGAGTACTGGGATCAAGTCCCACATCCAGCTCCCTGCTTCTCCCTCTCCCACTCCCCCTGCTGGTGTTCCTGCTCTTGCTGTCTCCCTCTCTGTCAAATAAATAAAATCTTTTTAAAAAAGAAAATACCACCAAAATGAAAAAAGTCACTGGACAGGCATAACAGCAGTTTGGAAATGAGATGGAAGAAAGTATCAGTGAAATATGAAGACAGACCAATATAAATATTACAAACCTGAAAAAAAGAAAATAGATATTGGGGGAAAAAAATGAACTGAACATTAGTGACCCGTCAAACAATATCAGTCTTTGGAGACTCACAAAGAAAAGAGAATGGGTCAGAATATATACTTGAAGAAATGGTGGAAATTCCCTCCAAATGTGATAAAAGATAAATTTACAGATTGAAAAAGGTCAAAACCTAAGCAGGATAATACAAAGGATGCACATTTAAATACATCATAATCAAATCACTGAAAAGCAACTAAAAAGAAAAAAAAAATCTTGAAAAGAGCCAGAAAGAGGGCAACTGGGTGGCTCAGTCAGTTAACTGTCTGCATTTGGCTCTGGTCATGATCCCAGGGTCCTGGGATCAAGCCCCATGTAGGCTCTCCACTCAGCAGGGAATCTGCTTTTCCCTCTTCCTCTGCCTGCCGTTCCTGCCCTGCTTGTGCTCTCATTTTCTCTCAAATAAATAAACCGAAGGAAGGGATGAAGGAATAAAGAGAGAAAGGAAATGTTAGAAAGGAAAGAAAGGAAGAAAAGAGCCAGAAAAAAAAAAAAAAACCCCACACTACATACACAGGAAAAAATGGAGGTGAGAAGACAACATTCTTATGAAATACAAGTATTAAGGGGTAAATGAGATTCATGTGTGCAAATTGCTCTCAAATAACTCACAAAAAGAAATAAAGAGAAAATAATAAAGAAATGTTGAGGGAGTTTGAATAGGATATATGGCAGTGCACTGAACTATTCTTGAGACTTTTCTGTGAATCTTAAATGATTTCAAAATAAAGTCATAAAAGCAGATGGATAAAGAAATATAGATGCATGGGTGTGTTATTATATATATATATATATATATATATATATATATATATATATATATATATATATA